>JAVIWB010000630.1:0-169288 GCA_031893035.1 Dermolepida albohirtum
TTATAAAATAATTGCATTGTACAAACAAATCAGCTGTTAACTTGTCGTAAACAAACAACTAAAAATCCTACAAAGTGATAAATACACAAATAAATATTACTTCAAAATGATGAATAAAAATTAAATTAGTAGATTACATAAGAATAATCCCTAGAATAAGAAAATTATGAATACTGGACCGTAATGAAATTATTCCAATAAAAAGCAAGTGACAAACTAAGAAACGAAAAAGAAATCTGTTAAGGATGTGAAACTTATCTAATTATAAATTTCACAAAAATGTTAGTACTGGCTTATATAGTGATGTACACGAAATATGTACTAAATATTAAACTGTATGGAAGCGCGTGCTGTTAAACTAACACTAAAGAATAAAAGGTAAAATGAACACGTGACACATTTTTAAGAGAATTGCAAATTTCGAGTTTTGATCATCGGTAAACTACCCGTATTTTTGAGAGTAGAAAAAAAACAAAAAGAATTTTCTTGTAATATCTAAAATCTGTAAATTTAAAATTTGGTTTCGATCCGTTGGCCGATTTGGTAAAAAATGCCTTCTCGGATGCACCAAAGCACGGATGAATGAACCAACAAACAGGAGGAACACCAAAGTTAAGATTCTCATGATGTAGACGCTTCAAAAGTCTAAATCCGCGGAATTCTAGATTTATATTTTTTCACGAATACTACTCTCCCACCCACTGTCGACCGACACCATAAATTGACGGATAAATCATATTGTCATAACAGATCTAATAAAAAATATTCATTTCTCCTAATAGCAAGTATCTTAAAGCTTGTACTACTTACTATCTTTCATTGAGTAATTTAGTTTGAAAGAGACGCTATATAGGGAAGTATGCAAAAAAATAATTGAATATAACATTATTATTAAAATATATTCGCGGGACCAGAAAAAATAATTTAACTTAAAAAATAGTTCGAATTGTGTATTCCATCTTAAAATTAATTATAAATTGTAGCTGACAATTACAACCCCCAAATTTTAAATTTAAGAAAAAAACCGAAAAATCACCATTTATATATTAAAAAAAGACATTATAACAAGCGACGATCTATTCCAATATACAGTAACTATAAATGACCAAATATTGAAAAGATGATACATTTGTATTACGAAGATGTAAACATTGCCAAATACCGAAACCAATTGCATAAACTATATATGTATATACAAGTCGGTTAACCAATATACTACAATATACAGCATAATTTGATTAAGATTTGTTCAAAATTTTTCGAGCATTACCATGACCACTGAAACAGTTTTTTTGTAACGACCCTGAAAGAATATTAATCCCACGGATAATGAGTAATAATACTGAATTATAAGTAAAAAATAAATTTAAAAATATAGAAGACTATTTTAAAATAGAACCAACTTGTTTGTGTATGACTTATTAGAATTAATCCAAAAATTCTCTATCAAAAATAGAAGTTTTAATTTTCGAATTTACAAAATATTTTCGCTCACCTGTGTGTAGTTGATTGAACCATCTATACATCCTTCAGAAGAGAGTGAGGTGAACTAATGCACAATTGCACGATATAGTTATAAGCATGTCGGAAAAACCGACCATGTCTAATTATATCTTCATATACTACAAAAATTATCAATTTGACTTCAGTTAATACCGAAGATTTCCAAAACACCATCAGTGTTTGCCATGATTAACTTCTTGAAAAATATATTGCTTAAAGAATGCGTTTAATTTTGAGCGTAAGGAAATACATGAAATGCATTCCGCCTCCATTTCCGGTGATTTTGGCTCCGATACAATTTCATTCTAAACTTGTGCCAGGAAAAATTAACATTGGTACGTATCGAAGAATAAATCTACATCCATTAAGTGCAACATAATTTCCACAGTAAAGACATTACAGGACTAAAAGTAATTGCAGAATAAAACTTGGTCAAATGATCAAATACGCCCGCTATTTTATCGCCACTAAAGGCAATGGCATCGTAAAAACCACCACCGTCGGACCATCTCCGACCAGTGGCATTAAAAATGTGATTCCGCCATCGCCACCACCGCCACCTCCATCATTTCCACGTAACATTAGGGTTAATCCCAACAAACAGCAGAAATTTCATCTCACTCACACTCTTATTGTTCACGTTATAACACCGGAAGATAGACAGATACACGTGGGATAGATTTACGAGCTGAGTCGTTGGACGATATAACAGGCTTTGTAATGCGCAAACAGAGGTTTAGGATATATGCATTTACGGTATTTTCTACATGTATGGGTGGCTATGATAGAAATTCATAAATTACAGTATTTCATATTACACTGACAATGTTATATAAATAATATATACCATGTGCTTGTGTGTCTTTTGAAACCAACCAGGCATTAAATTTAACAAGAGTGGCACGTAAGTAATCGGACGAGTACATTTACAGCAGGAAAAGTTTACTGTGTACTGCTGGATTATAAGCGTTGTTATTCTTGATGTAAGGATAAATCGGAAAGTTTTAAAGTTCACAAATACATAATACGAGGGATGATCATCAAGACTACTAAACTTAAATCCCCTTTTCTTTTAAACAATAGAAGTATTAAAAGGTTAGCCTGATGCTTGTTATATAAGATATATACAATAAACACTTGAAGTCGAATAGTGAAACGAGTTGTAAGGTGAGTTAATTGCAAAACAGATATAATATACATCAAGATAATAGAACATCAAACTGACCCTTTACAAATTAGTGAAGGAAGGATTGAAATTACTAAAAAGAAACTTTAATTTCGTAAAGTTAATGGCACGTATAATCTATTGAGCAAAGAATACAAGTTGAGGATGATGGATCTTTGGACTTGCTTCTTACTAGTGATGAAGCCTAAATGCACTATTCTATTTCTAAGTCAAAACCTACTAGCATGCAACGGTGTCGTACCTCATATCCAATGCCCAAACGAATAGAAATTGCACACTATATTCTTCTGGGCTCAACTACTGCACTGAAATTGGAACTCAGTTTCAGTGCAGAAATTGGCCCCTGAAGATGTCCCATACGAGTGGGTACGAAACGTCGGCAGGTATACTAGTGACGCGGTTCCAGCCAGGAAGCCTAGAAGAATATAGTATGGGCCACAACCGCGGAAGTCTACGTACCAGATTAATAGATATTGCATTTTAGTCTTATAAAACTTTGGAAATATTTTTCTGAGATATTCAAAAAGTTCTTCTTCTTTTCTTCTGATTCTATTTAACTTAAACTTCTTGCTTCCTCAGCTATGTATATTCCGTTTTTTTCATGATCCTATTTATATCTATTATTATATTTTCTTTATGTTTCGATGTTTGTCTAGTCTTTACTTCTCCTTTATGAAACATCAAAATAATATTCCTGAATCATTAACATCCGTCCGCAGATGTTAGAAATGTACGAACTTCAATACATTTTGTAAAAGTTTTTAGGTTACACTGTTATTTGAAGCTAAATGCTTCTTTGCTTTGTCCATTTTCATATTTTACTTTGTCCAACGAATTAAATAAAGAATTTGCTTAATATGGCTTGCAGACTTCTGCAGTCGTTGTCTATGGTTACTTCATCTTGGCTTCCAGGTCGGTACTGCGTCCTCGGTAAATCTGCTGCCGACTTTTCGTCTTCATTTGCAGGAGACATCTTCAGGGCTGCTACTACTTTTGACTTAGCAGATCTAAGTCCTGTCAAAATATTCGAAAAGTTATTTAATAAAGAAGTTATAAATTCCTTAGTCTAGGAAACAAGGCGATGTGCTACAAATAATAGTAACAATAATTTTATCATAACAGATGAAGAAATAAAAGCATTCGCGGGAATTCTTTTATTTAGTGGCTATTATTATCTTCGAATAGATAAATTATACTATAGTCTAGATGAAGATTTGAATATTGCAGTGATATCTGCATGGATCATAATGAAATAGACAAAAGTGGCAAATTGTTCAAAGTGATGATTCAACCAAATAAAAATTTCCAACATTGGGGAGCATTCCATATATATTATCAATTAACGAGACAATTCATCTAAACAATTTCACAAGAAAAAATCTGCACGTTTTAAATACAAGGATTGGATGTTGGGTTCATCTATTTAATAAATTTTATACTTACTGTGCTACCAAGAAGAACAATCACCAAAGACAATTTTTCTCTAGAATCTAAAATTGTATTGAAAGCTTTAGACTATCTCAACAGTCCCATGGACCATATTGTACATTTTGATAATTGTACTTCGCAAGTTATAATTTGTTAAATCTTCTGTAAGAACTGGTCTTGAGGACAGCAGATATAGAAAGAGATAGTAGAATAACTGAATAGCCCCTAATCATGGTCACCAACTATGATTTCATCGAATTATGTCGAAAGTAAAAACATTAGTCAACCGAAAAAAAGAAAAACAGATCTATCCCAGCAACAACCCTTTGCCAACTATAATCTTGAAAATGGAGGGGTTGACCTCTGTGGTTAGTAATTACTAGGCCACTTTGGACCCATATACGAAACGTAAAAGTAGCATTCATGCATATTTATTTATAAATAATGAAGAACTTGATTTGTTTACTTTTATAAAACAAATTACTAGGAACTATCTCCAGACAACAATTTAATCTAGATAATCCACAAGTATACCAACAAGAATCATAAAAGATACTAGTGGCCACTATCCGCAAAAGCTAGGACAACAACTGAGATACCGTCAATCAGCGCATGCCATGGTCCTAAAATGTAATATTACTTTATGCATACAGATTGTTTGATAAAATTCTATTCGAAATTTACTTTAAATGAATAATTTAAGTTTCTTCATCTTTGCTTCCGGTCTGGAACTGCGTCTTCGATAATTCTGGTGTCGATGTTTCATCACGACTTGTATGGGACAGCTGCAGAGCTTAACAGTCGCGCTGATACAGTCTCAGCCCGGAAGCCAAGATGAAGAAAGTATGGATAACGACCGCGAAAGTCTACGAGCCAGACTGCACTATATAAATTTATTTTTGCCATTACTACAATGTTACTACACGATGTACTCGCTTGAGTTTGTACCTATTTTCAAAATTTGATGTCCATTTTGAGAAAACATATGTCTTAATTGTAATCTTTTCCCATTAAAGAAACATATTTTCTAAAAAGTAAAAATATGCGTGTAGTTATACCGTGGGACCAAATTATTAGAGGTACCATCAAATACTTTGGTACTGCACAATATTACAAAGCGATCTAGAATACCAAGTAACGATATTTTTAATTTCAGTTGTTTAATTATTACAATATAACTGATTGAATTTTTCATCTATTTTGAATTTAGTATCTCATAAAAAGCTCACTCAATGTAATAAAAAACTCAAACCAATTCAACAGTAAAGAAAACTTAGCGATAACATTGAATTACCTCGCATGAAAAAGCGTCCTCGTTAAAGTAACAAAGATACAAATACACACACATACACACTAACACACTATTCGAAATCGGCTTGACTATAAATTTTGCTTAAAATATATTTTCCTACGGCCGTTCCCGTGTCAGAGGTGTTCGTATTTTATGATACACAGAGATCATACGCTTCTAAAAGATATAGGTATTCACGTGTTGAGGATATACCACATCAAACGTGTATACGTATTCGTACACACGGATGTATGAACACAGTATGTGTATATATTATATGAATCTGAAAGATTAAATGTGGAACTTTATTTGCTGCGTGATCATTTCAAACGACGTCGACCCGATTCGATCCCAGTCGAAAGAATTAATTCCATATTCCTCGTCTCTCGTTTCACCTCATAAAATCGATTCCTTTTTTGGGTTATCGCGATTATTGCTCACTTGTTTATTGTTAATTATATTTTACAGTTAATGTACCGCGAAAATGTATGTATGGGAAAACGCAAGAAGAAACGGATCCCTTGCGTATCTGCAAATGTAATCAAGACAATTCCTATGGACTTCGCTTAGAAATAGATACTTATAATTTAGATAATTTCTTGTTTGTTAGGTGATTTGCGATTTCCCGTTGTAAAGTGTTGGATTTAAATGATACGGGAATCTGAAATGAGGTTAATGCAAATTGAAAATTACGAAATTTTTGCGCGAATGAGTATTTCGCTTCGGGACTATATTCTCATCAATTTAAGATAGTGTTTTAAACATTTTTTGTGTCTCACTTAATTGAAATTGCAAAGATGATATCTTGTAGATATTCAATTCATGTTTTCACGGTGGTCGTTTCTATTCCTCCTCTTTTGACCTTCGAGCCAGGACATTCCACAGTAAAGGTGTACAAGTCTTTAACAGAAAAAGCAAAATAATTATTAATAAAATAAGTTAATAGACGATCATTAAGGTTATGAAAATCTCAAATGTCAAGATAATATTAGTAGATAACAAGAATCTATTCCATTAGTCTGATCAGGGCCCAGATAAAAATGTGTTTCAGACGGTTTTTAATAACGCATGTGAAAGTGGAATGTTTTCAAGTGTAAGAATTATATTTGAGAGACAAACTAATACTGGTCTTGCAGTTTAAGGAGAAATTCTTAATATGGTAGAGCGCAATCCGCGTGTAAGTACTAAACGTATTACAATTCGTCTCAAAATTAATCGAGGTACACGTGGGAGATCATTTGCGAAAGTGATTTAAAACCTTTCCATATTGAACGCATCCAGATTCATTATGACGATGTTAACACTTTACGGTTGCATTTTGTAATAGGATAAACAGAACCCTTCACGTTCTAAATACATTTTGATTACTGATAAAACTACTTTCACTCGTTATGGAGTAAATGATCTTCACAATGAATGTTGGTGGTCAAATGAAAATTCAGGCACGCCACGATGAAAAGTAACTTTCGGTATCGATATAGCATTGACGCGTAATGTAGTAAAATTAATAATATATTACTTGGCCTAATTGAGCTAAATAATACTAGTACTATTTAGAATTGTTAGAAAGTAATTGGACAGATCTACTGGACGATAGGCAAATCAGTGATGCTGTCCTGGTTCATTATCGCCGTGCTGTAATCAATCAACTTCACTACCGCATTCCATAATGCTGAACTGGGCATTGTAGTTTTCAAAACTTATCACAAAGGTCACCAGATTTTCTTGATTACCGTTTTTAAGGATGCTTTAAGTCATTAGTTTATTCACCAAATGTGAACACTGCTCGATTGAAATGGCAATCGTGCAGCACTCATAAGAGAAAATTACCGGACACTTTAACGATCTGCTAGTACAACTCACAAACTCAAGCTTCGAGGCAGATGGCTGTAATTTTCTATACTTAAGTATTTATTATTATTATTTATATTTTATTACATTTTTTACGGATGTTATAATTTCTTCATCCCTGTAGCTTTTCTTCACCAATCTTACTTTTCACGTCTAACTCCGCTATATGCTTTTTTATCCACCTCCTCAGCTTTTTCGCTATTTACTTATTCACTGACTACAATTTTGATACATACAGTACTGTATGGCGAATCACTAGGCAGCATAATTCACTTCTACTGAGTTTTCAATACGTTCTTATTCCCGCTGCATTAAATTACTTCTAGTTCTTCACAATTTTCTTTAGTTACATTTACCCTCAAACATTAATTCATATGAAGACACATCACTACTTAATCATCCTGGACGAGAAAACACAAACTTTTTAGCAAAAGATTCTATTAATTTTCAAAGTACTGTTACTATAATTCATTACATTTAATTCACCGAAATCTTTTCATTTTCATATATTGTATAAAGAAAGAATCACTAACAAGCTGAGATATCTTCTCACGATTACAATAGATAGAATCGGCCCTCGTAAAAAACTCCATTTCAGTTTTGGTTTGGTCGTTCGTTTTGTTTTCTGAAAATAAAAACTTAATCACTGATTGGTACCCCATTTTTCCATATTTCAAAACAATTCACTTTCTATTCGAATAACGCATTTTTATACTTCACTAAGATCTCACTGTCTTTCATCTGGAGCTGATGCTGCTTTGATTTTCATTAATGTTTCTTAATATTTAAACCGGCTGATAGCCCAATGTTAAGTTACTGGATTATCGTACCACGGTTCTCATGTTAGAATCCGACTGTCTGCCTGCCGGACGATGTTTCGTGCTTTCCAGTTTAAGCGAATTCTGACAACCAACGATCTTAAATCGCACCACGAGCGCGGGCTGTAAAATAACTCTACTAAAACCCCCTGAAATTGGCGTAACGCTGATAGAGAACGTAACGGCATGAATAATAATAATAATTGTTATTATTAAACTGAGGATTTGTCCTTCCTTTTTTTTTGTTTGATAATAAGAAAATGTGAAACATCTGAACGAAATTATCGTTACATATATAGGGTGCTTTTTTAAGAGCTTGAGAACTTAAAATGATAATACAATAATGAAATATTATTGGAATGAAATTTTTTTTAATTATAATCTGGTAGATAATTTCTTGGCATTTATTTTTTAAATATGATTTCCGGCAAATGTCCACCGTGGCTACGAGTTACATGGTCCATACGATCAGTCCAATTTTTGACTACTTTTTTCAATAAATTTGACCGTATGGCGTCAATGGCGGCTTGAATATTGGCTTCGAATGCTTCAATAGTTGCTGGTTTGTCAGCATAAACCAATGACTTAACATAGCCCCATAAAAAGTAAACCAGAGGCGCTAAATCGCACGAACGAGGGGGCAGTGAACATGACCACTTCTGGAAATAAAGTTGTCGCCAAATAGATTTTGCAATAAATCGATTCTTAAGCGCGCTGTATAGCAAGTTGCGACGTCTTGTTGGAACCAAATGTCGTTGATATTTAACTCATTAATTTTTGGAAACAAAACTTCTGTCAGCATAGCTCGATAGTACTCGCCATTCACCGGCAGCTCTTTCCTCATTTCGAAAGAAATAAGGACCGATGATGCCACCAGCGTGTAAACCGCACCAAACAGTCAATTTGAATGGATGTAATCCTCATTCGTTAACGGCTTGAGGATTGTCTTCGCTCCAAATACGGCAATTTTGCTTATTGACGTAGTCTTAAAAGACTACGTCAATAAGCAAAATTGCTCTGGTTAAAACCAGAAATGAGCTTCATCACTAAACACAATTCTTTGATAAAAATGCTCATCTTTGACCAGTTACAATTGAACCCAATCAGCAAAAATGCAACGCAAACGATGGTCGTTTGGCTTCAATTCTTGCACGACGAATCGACATTTCGGCGTCGTCTTCAATACTTCGCGCTACAGCAGCAATATTCTCGTCAGTACGCAAACTTCTTTGTCTTGTTAATGGTTTTGAATCAAGAAGAGTAAAATTAGTGCGAAAACGATCAATAACTGCACGAATTGCTTGCTCACTAGGCCGATTATATTGACCGTAAAATGGACGAAGTGCTCTATGTACTTCGCGAACAGATTTATTTTTTTAAAACAAATTTCCATAATTTGGAAGCGTTAGTCTGGCGTTAAACGATTCACGATGACTTGCCAAACCTTACTGAATAAAAATGTCAACACAGTTTGACATTATCAGCTGTCAAACCATAGTTATCGATATCGATAGTTCTCATGCAGCTTAAAAGACACCCATTATATATATATATATATATATATATATATATATTATTGTTTTTTAGAACCCCTGAGGAAGCTATAAATTTATAGCGAAATATAGAGGATAAAACAAATGATTGTTTTTTAATTTTTTAATTTTCTTAACAGTTGACCGAATACCCGACGAATTTCATTGATTTGGATTATCTTATAACAGTCGACCAAAACACTTTTAGCTAATTTTATATATATATATATATATATACATATATATATATATTGTATTATACATATATTTGTGTATGTGTGTGTGTGTGTGTGTGCGCGCGTATGTATGTATGTATTGTTGAGTGAGGTGGGTACATTCATTGTTTAGTAATAGACGAATACTTTGGATTGATTTTCCTTAAACAAACGTTGTCTTTGATATTAATTTTGCGTTTAAGATCATTCGTATTTAAGTTAAAATAAATAATTTAGAAACATGCCAATATTTCCTGACACTTAATAAAATATATTTTTACGTATTTTAAAACCAAGAAGAATTTATTCCTCTTCATTTACAGAGCGCTAAATAAAACCAGGAATTTATCCCTTTTTATTTATAGAGCACTAAATATATATCAATCGATTTTTTATTGCGTTAAAATTGATGATAAAAAGATATGGAACATCTGAACGAAATTATTATTGCAATAGCTAGATGCTGCAATCGATAATGTTCGAAAATTATTTAATTCCACTCAAATAAATGTCGAAGCATGACGCATCGGCAATCGTAAATAATACCATGACATAAACAAAAAACATATAAGTAAGTATACTTTAAGTATCAAAATTCAGCGAAAGAAATTAAGATAAAGAATGTTGGATAACACACAACTCATGTAAAATCAATAGCATAATCATATAACAGCAATCACATCTTCGGCGTATTTCTATGATTCAGATACGCGTAACGGATATTTCTTCTTGTTGTTAACAAAAGACTAAAATGATCGCATTCCGCGTTAGGTATATAATTTGTCGGTGGCTGGTCGATAATTTGCGGTTTTCGCGCTAGGAAACTGCTCGAAATATCTGAAAGAACACGTTCCGCGAACGATTGAACTCGTTTATAGAAATTAACGCAGTCGTCACAAGATATTTTTTTTCTTCGGCCAATAGATAACTAACGCCTTGAAGCGAAGCAAGACGAATGTACCAATAATATTTTAATTTAATCTGTGCTGTTTAAGCAATAATTTCTTAGGGAATGAAAGTTTTTTATTGAGGAAGTTCTCATCATGAAACAGAAATCGCATTGTCATAGTATAAATTAAGAGTATTAAATAATTATTAATGAATATTAACTATTAAAATAGTAGTCACATATACTATGAAGACAAAAACATCTCTCCTAAAAAAACAAATAAATGTATGTGGAAATGTGTTTTTCTTGCAAGGAATAATTTAAAGAAATTGGGAAGATGTCTGACAACGAAGAGAAACCCTCATGAAATAAGGTTCCATATTACAGTGTATAGTTCACAAAAATTTTCGCTTGCGTGTTTTAGAAGTACAAAACTGATAAATATGATAATGACTGCCATTCGGAGTATGCTGAAAATATATGTGTAAACACAATTTAAAGTTCAAATCTCCTAAGTTATTCTTAATCGGTTGAAGTAAAAATTCTGTCAAAAAGATTCAATAAAACCGATCAACAAATTCTAGGCGTCGCATATTTCACTTAAAGTTGTACAGTAGATATGATTTTCCAGAACATTTTGATCAAAATCCGTTAATATCATGTTTACGTAGCACAGGCATACACAGGAATATGTGAAACTGTTCCCTCTTTTCCACGTCCATGCAAATTTCCCCAAACATAAATTACTATTTCCACCCGACATTTTGCGAGATTTCCCCACACAATACACACTACCTACTACAGCTAAAGTGACAGAGACGAAAATACGATAGAAGACAAAGAAAAAGAACTTTTCCTCGTGACGAACATAATTGGTTCACATTCTTTCCGATGTCGAACGGAGTGCGAGGCGATGTGGGGTTCTGGCGCTGCAGAGGCAGCCGGGCTGCTTCATCAGCGGTAATTGACAGTCAATTACAATTTAGGAAGAGCCCGGTGATTGATTAGCCAATGAATCTGAATCCCGTGATCGACCGCAGAGAAATAGATTCCACTATTGTCGTCCCTCTTTCGCGTATTCTCGCTCTAACTTAACTACGGAAGAGAATCGATGAGAACAATTTAAAAAAGAAATACCTCGCTGCTAGAAAATAAGGAAATTCCGTGGATGTTTGCTTAACATTTTTTTATACATATTTCGATAATTCGATTATCATCTTCAAGAACAAGGAGGATTTGTTTATGGATACATAAATAGGGTATTTAATTTGTAAGTTTTATCTACATTTTATGGGAAGTTGTTTATCAGTAGTTATTTTGTTTATTTACGTTGTAGGAAGATGGCCAACTATGCTCAGCTCGTCTTCCTAGCTCTTTAGCAGTACCCAAGCCAGTGTCTTAAACCCTATTATTCCATCGATAGACAAAACTTCTCGATTCAATTCATTCTCTTTTTTATTAACCCTATAGCCATCATAGCCTGAGACAACCTCGAAGTTCACTTGCACCGAATTTAATACCTTTAGTTTTCGTTAACTGTTGGAGGAAAGTACCACCATGCCACTTATTCTATCCTGTCTATTCATTTGTCCAAGACAGTAATGTAATGCAGTTGCTTTCACTTGAAACACAAATTTAAAATACGATGACTTAAATGTGCCTAAGTACAGATAATTCTTATATTTTATTGCTTAGGGTCACCTAGGTCATCATCTTTTCTTCTTATGATAGTCGGTACTGTGGACTTATTAAGACTAATAACTGTTTAAAATATTGATTATAAATGAGATATTGTTCTAAATATATACTACACATACTAACAAATGGAATATTAAAAATAAAAGCCTATTGTTTCAGATATATTTCTAAGGGAGCAGCTCTTAATTCTTTGGAACTCATAATTGCATTTATATAAAGAAATTGACGATAATGACCTTAATAATAAAAGGGGTCTGGAGATTTGTCCGATATTTTGAATTTTCTTTCACTTCAATGCTAACAGAATACCTTACCATATACACTGCAGGCCATAAGTTTGGAATCAGTTCCAGTAAATTCATAAAAATTAAAATTTATCTACGTTACGTTCGTATTACTTTGATATAAGTACAAAGGATTATTCTTAAGTACATTATAAAGCTTTACATAAAAGATGTAGTTTTAAATGCATTAATAGTTGGAAAATAACCAGAGATTAAGGAAACTCTGCGTGCGGTATTATTTATTCGAGTTGGTAATATTTCTGCATAATGAACGATTACCTGGAATGGACAAATTTTATTGCAGACCCTTCCGCATAAAGCTTTTGTAATTACATTTAGTTTTTATATTTATAAGTATTTATACATTTTGAAGTAATGAGAATATTTTAGTTGCTTCGTATTATTTAAAGTGTGTAGACACATAAAAGTGTGTATAATCAGTAAACATCGTTTGATTATGGCGAAGGGAAAGCAGATATCGCTAGAAAAACGTGTAGAAATTATTAGTCATCATAATCGGGGTGATTCTATACGGGATATCGCGAAAAGAATGAAGATATCGTACAAAGGTGTACAAAATACAATTAAAAGATACCAGTCTACTGGAGGGTATACGGACAAAAAACGATCAGGAAGACCAAAAATTACAACTCCTGCAGAAGATCAGACAATTATATTGACGTCGAAAAGAGATAGAAGATTAACGGCCTCGCAAATCCGCGGTGAGTTTAACAGGGAGCTGGACTGATGGGACGTGTAGCAGTTCGCAAACCGCTTCTACGTCCGCAAAATAAATTAAAACGGCTACAGTGGGCTAAGTTACACAAAGATTGGACAATAGAACAGTGGGAAAAAGTACTATGGACCGACGAATCAAAGTACGAGGTCTTCGGTTCCAGACTTCGGATATTTGTAAGAAGAACTGCTACGGAAAAAATGTTACCGCAATGTGTGGTGCCCACGGTAAAACATGGTGGCGGTTCTGTAATGGTTTGGGGATGTTTTTCTTCGGCTGGTGTAGGAGATCTGGTGAAAATCGACGGAGTTTTGAAAAAGGAGGGTTACAGACAGATTCTCGAACACAACGCTGTGCCCTCCGGTCTGAGATTACTTGGAGAAAACTTTATATTCATGCAAGGCAACGACCCAAAACATTCTTCTCATTTATGTAGAGGATATCTCCAACAACAGGAAGCTGACGGTGTTTTACAAAACATGGTTTGGCCGGCACAATCGCCAGACCTCAATCCAATAGAGCTGTTGTGGGAAGAATTGGATAGAAAAGTGCGTGAAAAGTGTCCGCCGTCCCAGACTCACATGTGGCAAGTTATACAAGATTCTTGGGCAAATATACCCAATGAAACCCTTACAAAATTAGTGTCTCGTTTACCGCGATTGTGTGCTGCCGTCATTAAAACAAAACGAGGGTATTTCGATGAAAAGTCCGTTTAGTTGATAATAAAAATAAGTGGATGTAAATAAATAAAATTTGCTTTTTTTCCTGCTTATTTTATAATAAAACGTTTTGGTATATTAATATTGTTTTATTTTTACAATGTTTGTTAAAGCCACTACAATATTTTCATTATATTCAGAAGTGATTCCTAACTTATGCAAGTGATTCCAAACTTATGGCCCGCAGTGTATATATATATATATATATATATATATATATATATATATCGAAAATCCCATAGAGTCCCTATAAAGTCCATCTTACAAACCCTCATTAAAGTTATCATATCAAAAAATCTAAACAATAATATGCAGCATCCCTCCAAGCTCTATCCTAGCACTAATATTTTACATTAATAACCTGAAATCTGTTACAATTGCATTTTATTTATGGACATTTTATTTACGCACACTATTTCAACACTTAGGTACATATCAATGTTATTTTCTAATAGTTTTATTTGTGGTCTTTAAGAAATAATTTCTTAGGGAATAAAAGTTTTATTTATTATTATTATCGCAAACATTATATATCAACACTTAGGTACTACAGATTTGACGGACACGATAGAAATTGAAAAGAAAGGTTATTTGTTAACATACGACGTTGGATGTTAACTCGTAAATTGACAATAAACGTGATCTGAGTACAAATAACGTTTTCTTCAGTTCGAATTTAAAAGCTAGTTTCAAAAGCGAAGAGACCATTCTGGAGAAATTTTACATCGCTATGAATAATAATAGGAATAATAGGTCCTACTTTACTACAACTATTTTCAAAACCTTATAGGACATTAGGTGAAGATATGAGACAGCTGAAAATTATATTATTTTCTGCCACTCCATCGTTAATTAAATACACAGAAATTAATTAAAAATTTCTGCGCTGGAGAAGGACTCGAACCTCTATCTGCCGTTTTCTAGACGACTGCTTTACCAATTAAGCCACCAGGCAGTGTAACTTCGAGTCCTTTAACGCACCATAAATCGTATTATGGAACAGATCTAATATTTATTTGAAAAACCCGCAGTTCGGTTATGATGTCGTAATTATATATAAATATATAAATTAGTTTCACGATGGGAAATTTAATGAAAATTATATTATTTTCTGCTACTCCATCGTTAATTAAATACACAGAAATTAATTAAAAATATTTATATATAATTACGACATCATAACCGAACTGCGGGTTTTTCAAATAAATATTAGATCTGTTCCATAATAGGATTTATGGCGTGTTAAAGGACTCGAAGTTACACTGCCTGGTGGCTTAATTGGTAAAGCAGTCGTCTAGAAAACGGCAGATAGAGGTTCGAGTCCTTCTCCAGCGCAGAAATTTTTAATTAATTTCTGTGTATTTAATTAACGATGGAGTAGCAGAAAATAATATAATTTTCATTAAATTTCCCATCGTGAAACTAATTTATATATTTATATATAATTACGATATGAGACAGCTCGTTTACATCGAATGGCATTTTCAGGCTATAATAACGTATTGTAAGGATAATTGCATTTAAAAAATCCAACTTTTCTGTCATTGTATTTACATATGAGCTGTGTATATAGAGTAATGAGACTAGTAGCTAGCGTTCGATCTGGCTACGCAAATGAGAAAGTAGATTAGCATTTGATGCGTCTGAGTCTGTAATGGTCCGTAACAATTCTTTTCGTGAAACTGATTTTCCGAGTGCGTCTTGAAACTGAGTGACAACATATTAGAATAACGTTGCGTTATAAAAATTTTGCTTTAATCTAGCGCTCAGTATAGGAAACTTTGCAAAACTTTAATAGAGGCCTAAAGCATTTTGATTTGCTTTTTTGATAGCTAGGATATCGTCCACAGTGAATTTGTACCTCAACAGTAACGTGTAAACTAGTATTTTTGCCGAGAAGTTCTTGAAGCTGCATTATGACAACGTGCCGCATTTAAGAACATTGGAGAACATTTAAAAGACCCTAGGTGACTAGCTGAAAGCGAATCTAGTAACTGATTTCCAATATTGCCATGAAGAGTGAAGGCGTATGCCCTCTCAAGGCAGCTACTTTTGAGGAGACAATGTGGAATTGTAATTTCAATGGAAAAGTAAAGTGAAAAAACAGTATCATTGTTTATTTTCACAGCTTATATACGAGCTGTATAAATAAGGTATGCTAATACTAGGTGTAGATAAAAGAAAATCTAGATAAAAACAATGAAAAGAGAGTCTGCTTCTGAGCTTCCAGTCCGGAAGCCCAGAAGCAGATAGCATGGAGCACAACCGCGGAAGTCTACGTACCTGATTAATGAAAAGAGAGATTCATTTTCTAATCATTTCTTTTTGGAATACGGCAATATTTTAGAACAAAAATTACTTCCTGAAAAAAAGATTTTCGGCCGAAAAAAATCGTCAAAACAGAATCTCGTTTTCAATTAATTCTATGTATGTCTCCAAGTATTTCGAAGGCTTGACAAACACATTCATTCATTTTAAACGACGTCCCAGATTGCGTTTAAAGTCATTCCTGTTCGCCGGTATCGAATCCGCATAAGTTAATTATTTTTTTCTCTTGTTCAAGAGATTCGCTTACTTTCTCTCCCACGCCACCGTCGTTCTTGTCATCTTCCTTCATCGCAAACTCCCGGTTCATCCACTCCTCAAAAACTTCAGTCTGCCTGACATTGATTTGCATCTCTCGAAAGAGGGGCGATGTGTCGACGGCGGCGGTTGATGGCCCTTGGGGCGGTCGTTAATTGGATTTTCGCCCGGAAGAAGGGAAATATTCAGGGCGCGCGCGTCGCGTAAATGTTTGCAGGTGACGTTTACCGAACTTATATCCACTCGAACTCGCCGATTTTTATTGATGGCGCGTGTAAACAAACTCTCGACGATGCGAAGGAATTTTCCTGATTGAAACGCTCCTCGATGCACCGATTAAAATCAATGTTCGGTGTAAAAAATGATTAAAATCTTTTTTTACGCAGAAATTAAACTTACCCAACTCCGATCCGGATGTGATTTATATACGTATATTTTTTATTTGAAATCAGGTATTTATTTAAAACTTCTAACGTAAATTTTTATTTTAAAACACATCTGATATTAATACCACATGATTCTAAAATAGATATTTATTTTTAATATGAAATTTTCTGAAGATTTGTAGTAGCACGGCATGAATCCGGAAAAAATAAATATGTGTCAATTGAGTCTATTTTTTAATAGTTTCCAGTTGGTACATATATAGTCTGATTAAAATTAAATCGCATAAAGATACAAACTTTTTGCTATATTATATCGTATATTTTTCAATAAGCAATATGCAATTTTTTTTCGTGACAAGTTCTTCGTTAGCTTCAGTTAGCTACTAGTTTCTTTAATTTATATGCGGAAAGTAATGCATACCTTCCGAATGAACCAAATCCTGAACGATCTGCAGCAGCTGTTTATCCAAAACACATTATTGCTAAAGCTAAGTAAGGGAAGTCGAAATATCACCCACAGAAAGATTTAAGAAGAGTTAAAAATTAGATCATCTGTAGTAGATAAACTTTTGAAGTCTGCGTGTGAGGAAGCTGGCTAATTAGTGGATTCTATATTTGTTATCCGAAAAATAATCACAGATATTCTAGTGTAGGTTTAAGTTCAAAGAAGGAACGTAATACTACGAGTAAGTATGATGAACGTATGATAAAGTTATTATCCCAAGTCTGTTACTTGAAAATGAGGAGAAACCAACAAACATTATTCATAGAGAAACGATTGACAAAAACTTGCTATTTTCTTCAGGTACAGTGACTACGTAAAACGAACAAAGACGCACACCTAATACTTTGTATAATGATGAATATAATTTACTATATCGCTTAAATTTTGTACACTTCGCAAAGAGAATTGCGTTTTTCCCTGCTTTATTATAGGAAATACTGATAGTAACGGTAAGGGATAACTCTTATCAATTTTCGGAACATAACTAAATTTAAAGCTGTAGATCATTTGATTATTAACATCATTTCGTTGCAAAATCATTAACTTATATACTAACGTATAATTTAATTCTACTCAGTTACTTATAACAACGCGTTAGAAAGCAGTGAGTTTTCTAATTGCAAGAACATTTAGTAAGTATATCCATACCTGTACTGAAATTGCATTGTTCCGCCTCGAATGAAACAATAAAAACTCGGCAACGACGAAACATACGAAACCCGGTAGCAGCGAAAATGCCGCATAAAGAGCAAGTGAAATTAAATTTCCCTCCTGGAAAATGGCTAGCCCGGAGGGCGCCAGAGTATTTCCCGTGTTATACGCTCAAGGGGCCAGTCGGAGTTTAACAGAAAAAAGATGGGTGAATTTGGTAGCTTTGCATAAGGACTTTTCACGATGTAATTTCGCACATACTGTGCTCCCGTCCTTAGATGGCCGTGGGAAAAACAAAACCGCACTACTACGAAAGACATTTCTCGGAGACACGAGGGAAAGGTGAAGGGATAATATCGTCCTGCTTTCTTCGTGATACATGTAAAGAAGAAAGAGGAGGAGGATTGTGGAGGAGATGGAAGGAGAAAAAAGTTATTGTAAATTGAATGAAAATGGATATTGAAACCGGAGTGGTGTGTTGAGAATTCGAGTTCGGTCGCTATTTTCTGCTTTCTATTTGCGAAAAGGGGATTGGAAAAGCGGTTCATTTGTGAAATTGAACGGATGTTATTATATGCGAAAACAAACAATCATCCTGGCCTGCTCGAATGGAAAATTTCGATGTAATAATCTTTTTCTTTACTTTGTATTTGTTCCGCTAAATGAAATTAAAAATTATTACTTTTTGTATTGTCAATGCTCAAAGAAAATCAATTCGAATTTATATCTTTCAGAACAAATTTTTTTTAGGATCCAAAAGCTATAATCGAATTCTTTCTTTTTGTTGACTTGTTGACGAACCTTGCCTATAGTAGAGAATCTTAATTTGAATAGATTTTTTTACTTATTTAAACCTTGCTGTTGGATATTTGGATGATTTCTATCGTTTGAATGCTTTATGTAATTTGAAGTTTTGGCAGTACTTCTATTGTTGTCATTAGGACACCCCGGACTATTTCTTGCCGAACTCATTTCTTTCATGAATTTATATGAATCGAAATTTTTACCGCATTATAAATATGGTTTATGTAAATATTAAATAAAAGAGGTCTCAGAAGTTATACTAGTTTTCTATGCAAAAGAAATAACTATTTGGCCGTTACAAGTAAAAAAATCTTTGTTCAAAAATGTTCAGAATGAATTGTAAAATTTTGATTAGAATCCATTATTTACTTATTTACTTACTCCTCAGTGATACGGACCATAAAGCATCTTGACTTCCTCCTTGGTTTTACTAAGTTTTACTAGTTTTCTCTAAGTGTCTCTCTCTAAGTGGAATCATAAGCCTTTGTACTTTTCCTATTGTGGCGGACATACTATGATCCACAAACTTTTCTCCAACATTTTCACATCAGCCACTATTTTTTTTACACCTCGTGATCTTTTGCTTTTCCATTTCATTTCATCAACCTATAGCTATTAAGTCATTCATAGTTTCATCCATGCTTCTTAACTTAAATCTGCTCCTTCGTCCTCTTCCCTCTGGATTACATTTCAACATATTTTCCCCGTTAGAAAGTGCATACGTTCCACATGACCCAGTCAAACTATACCTCCTCTAATTTCTGTTAACGTACAAGGCTCTCCATACATTCTCCTTAATTTTTATTTCTTAGTATCTTCAACATCTCATTCTTCTTTTCTAGTCTGTATATTTGTCTTAATATTTTTGGATTTTAAATATCTAAAGTTTTTCTATCATTTCTGAACATACCCCATGATTCAGATGTATAAGTCATAACTGGTTTAATGATTGTTTTATATAATTTTACTTGACTGATATTATTTTCGATTTTAATATCTCCTTTAAACTAAAAGCATGTACTGCCATCTAATAGTTTTGCTTTTATCTCTTCACTTATTTTTTTATATAATAATTACAAAGCCAAGATACTTAAAACTTTTAGTTCTTTCATAGGCATTTTGATATTTCATTATTTTCAGTCCCAGTTCATTTAGCGTAACTTCAACATATTTAGGTATATCCTTCAATTTATTCGCTAATATAAAATGGATAAAATGTCAATGTCATCGGTGTCTGTTAATAGTTGGCAACTCTTTGTGGAAAATTGGCTTTCGAGACTTATCGGCATTCTTTGAATTATTCGTTCTTAAGGAAAACTAAATAAGATAGTCGATATTGGATCCCCTATTCGGAGTCCGTTCCTTATCATAAATTCTTCTGATTAATGGCATTTTCTATAAATATCTTCACTAGTCATTTCAATCTTCATGACACCATTAATTTTCTTAATCCGCCGAATAACTCACTACTAATTATGGAATCATAAGCCCCTATGAGGTCTACGAGTAAATTGGAACTTCATCAGAAGCCGTAGTTTCCTTGCATTTTTTAAAAGCTGTGCTAATTTGAAGATCTATTTTATTATTGATGTGCCTCTCCCAAAATTTTTTTGATAGTTTTGAATTATGGTTTCCGTAAACGGACGAAATTTATTTTCCAATATTTACTAAATATTTTAAAACCTGTGTTGGCTAAACTTATTCCACTGTCATTAGTAGCCTATTATTGATCTTTCTTATCTTTATCCTTACGTCGTCGTTAAAGTTTCGGAAGTTTTCTTTCCATTGTGTTATAGGAAAAGTCATGATGAATTTTTTATTTTCATAAATCATTTATTAATACAAAAAAGATTAATCAGTTACATATAACTTGCCATCTTTCATAGAGATTTATAACCCATTTATAGGAGAATCTGTCATTATCGGCGAAACGTTTTACAAGGTCCTAATGCACAATTTCATCTGTATGGAATGTCACACCATGCAAAGGATTTTGAAAACGAAACAAATGAAAGACTGAAGACTTAAAGGTTAGTGAGTATGATGTCTGTGACAGCACATCCCATCCAAAATTCAATAATTTTTGACGAGCGACAAAATTTGTGTATGATTTCGCGTTGTCGTGATGAAATACGAATACTTTACAATTAACGAGCTTTCACCGCTCCTGGATGGTAGATTTATTCAATTATCTAATTGCCAAGAGTACACATTTAAATTGTTTCGTTCCCTGATAAGAGTTCGAAAATATGACACCATTAAAATCCCACCAGGCTGAAAACATAAACTTTCTCTGATGGATGTCTGCTTTCCATTACATTTGAGGCTCATCCTCAGGTCGGGTTCAATACCATTTTCGCACCAAATGGTTGTAAAAAATTCACTTATCATTACCAGTCGCTTAAATAAGGTGTCACTTTCCTAATATTTAAGAATAATATCACAGATGTCAAAATGAACGTTGAATGCATACGGAACCGATATATCGAGTCTTCTGATATATCCTAGCTCTTGTGTGTGGTCGTGAAGACTTGGTTGGTGGATGTTTAACGATTGTGCGTCGTGTTTTGTTGGTTCAACTCAACTAACGTCTTTATTTGATCGTCATCGACGTAATTTATTTCATCATCATTAGCGATCTAATCGAAGATCGTCATTAAGATCAAAATCACCAGAACAGATTTCACACTGTTACCGTAAGATTTACTTAACTTTCTACAAGCTTAATGCTTATTCTTCTCTTTATGGAACTAAAAGAGTAACATAACAAAAATGCACACTTTAGCCTTCCATTTTCCCCTCACTTTTTTTAAAGAAAAATTAGAACTGTTATTTGTCACATGGCATAACATAAATACAGATGTAAACAGTTAAATGGATCTGACGTTTACAAAGATGAGCTACTCCCATCTATTGCAAAAAAGCATCATGATTTTCCCGACAACTCAATATATAGTTGCAATTCTAAATAATCAGTTTTTATTTAATAAAAATAGTCAAAAAATTAAGCATTTCAAAAGTAATTTTAGATAGGAAGTATATCAAGGTCAAATATAATACTAGCGGAAACTACAGACAAAAATCAAGAAATGAATTTAGAAATATATTTAGTTTAATTTAAAGCATGAACACTTTTTTTTATAAAAACGTGACGAACTGTAAAGAATCATTGATAATAATTTTATCCTTAAAAAATACTTTTTATTGCTGCCATAGATAAAAAGAAACCGTAAATCTTATTCGTGACCGGGCGATCTACTCAGAATCTTCGCAAATCGCCTATTGTGTGATGCCAGTCAATAGTGTGATGCAATTTTCTTCTACTAGATTAAGTGACGGACGTATTCGGATGCCTCAAGTCGAACCTTTCTTAATATGCATCGGTCTCTTTATCCGTCCATTTTCTTCTCCATTGATCGCCAACAGGCAATTACATTTTTGTTATTATTATACAGATGGAAAAGCTTTTCACGTTTTTTTCTACCGGCTTTCTTTTCCATTCGTACGTAGCAGACATAAACGAAACATTCTAAATATCCAAATGAGGCGTATCGAATCGACAGCATTCTGTAATCTCTCGTTGGTATCTTATTACTTGTATTTATTTTCATTGGAAATAAACGGTGTTCGGCTTAACAGAATCGCTGCAATTACATAGTAATATCAAACTAATATAATTTTTCATCGCCTTCGAGGTATAACAATCTCGTTATGTATATGTAATTTACTTGATAGCTATTTGCATGTTGTTATTGTATGTATGAATGTATATGAGTTATTAGGTATGTTTTATATATTAGTTGTAATGAAGCTGTCTAAAAATTGACTTTAAAATTACTTTATTTATTAAACTAATATAATAAGATGTATGCGGGAAAAAAGACATATATTCACGTAATTATTTTGTAAGAAAGAATTTCACACGCTATATGAAGTAGATGTATATATAGATATATATGTTAAAGAAATATTAAAACAAAATTAACATGAATTTCATAAATGTCTTAATACAGTTTGCAAAATAATGAATAATAATGAACCTTATAAAGGCTGTCCCAAAATTAACGCAAGATTTGTATTAAATAGAAAACAGTCTTTAGTCTTTTGATTGTTATTTTTTTATTGAATCATAAAGTACATAAGATAAGGTTATTTATGGAATAACACAGCAAATGGTCTCTACGGCTTTGCATGCACATACGCACTCGTTTGTCGAAATTTTCCACGACCATTATGCATAAATGTTGCTGAATTTCGTTGATGCAGCGTTGAATCTCCTCCTTAAATGCACGGGTGGTTGTGGGCTTGTTGACATAGACCTGTGATTTCAAATAACCCCATAAAAAGGAATCTAGTGGTGTTAAATCACACGATCTAGGGGACCACTTTTGATCACCGAAACGAGAGAGTACACGACCTGGAAATGTCTCCTGCAGATTTAAATTGTTTCATAGACTGTATGGCATGTGGCATCGTCTTGTTGAAACCACATATTGGCTACATCAATATCATCCAATTTCGGCAGAAAGAACTGTGTTATCATGTCACGATATCGAGCATCAGGAACAGTTACTGATTGACTAGCCTCATTGTCAAAAAAGGATGGCCCAATTATGCCTCCAGGCCAAAATCCTCACCAAACAGTGACACGTTGTGGATGCATTTGTTTTTCAACAATTACATGTGGGTTCTCAGAACCCCAAAAGCGGCAATTTTGGCGATTAACAAAGCCATCAAGGTGAAAATGTGTTTCGCTAACCAAATACTCAAAATATAAGACCAAAGTTCGCCTCAGTTTTTTCGGACCTATGGAAGAGAGCAAGATTTATTCCTATATGTTGTACACGAAAGAAGATACTTCAACGATGGAAAACTATAGGTCGATAGCAGTCTTTCAAATTTTCCTAAAGTCATTTATTCAAAATATTTAACAATATTAAAATATGACTTTACTACATGAATTTGTACAGTAACCAACCTGGCCATCATTATCCAATTTATACCTCAATGCACGAGGCTAACTAGATGTAATCTATACGGACTGTTTAAATGCATTCAACTCTATAGATCATCAATTGCTACTTCATATACTCGACACATTTGGATTCAGTGCATCTTTTCAGAAATTAATTACAATTTTATTTATCCAACAGATTGGATTACGTATATTATAATGGTTTTAAATCAAGGGAATTCTGCTTTACATGAAGTATTCCTTGGGATGTAAGCTTATGTTCGTAACTATTTGTACTGTACACCGATTATCTTCTTAAGAGGCTCATTTATCCCATTTTGGCATATGCGGTTGATGTAAAAATTTATTCGGCGTTTACTTCGTCTCATGGTATAGAATTAATTTGAGGGAACATAAATCTGCTAACTCTATAATAGATTTTTATGTTACCAATATTTTTCATAATCAGTTTAGCTTTGTTGAACATAGATTACCTTTCGTTCTGTACTTCTAAGAAGTTCAGTTTTATCGTATAGTCTTCCAAGCAATTCAACGATCAAAGTTTATTAAAGTAATTAATTTTCGCTTTTATATTGAGTTCGTTGGAATATTACTGAGTGACATGGTCTTTTAAAATTCTTATTATTTATATTAGACGTACAATACCGATTAAGAGGTCTTGATTACAACCAGCTTTTCCAGCGTCTAAAACGTGAGTTTTCTCGCAAAGCTTGGAGATAGACCTTTTTCTCAATTATCGCGGAAACTGGTGTTACGGAAGTTTATGGATTGCCCTGATATCTTGAGCAGTTTTGACTATCATCTATAATGATCATCATCCCGTTATGAATTGTCTTAAAACGGCGCCCATTGTACGAGTATAATATGTGTAGACTTGCCAACATACTTGTATTATGACGACGCGTTCTAAATGACTATAATTTTCTTCATTTCTTTAGCGGCGTATATTTTTTCGTTACTTATTTCGTAATTAGTCCAATATTATTTATATATATATATATATATATATATATATGTATTTATAATGATCTTGATGTTTTTGCAGACGTACAAAGAGGATATATTTTCTCGAGTTTTAGATCGCGTGTGAGTTGTCTCTTGAGGACACAACTTCTGAAACTGGTGTGTTGCTGAACATCTTCAGCTTCAGTAAGCAACAGGCCAGCTTCAGAAGACGAGTGTAATTTCATTCAAATGTCGAGAGAACAATCCTCTTAGGACACAATGTACACGCGGCCTAGAACCCCAGAATATATATATATATATATATATATATATATATATATATATATATATATATTCGTAAAGGGCGTTTCAAATTTCGCTGTTTTTTTAAGAATAAATAAAACACATAAATTGCATTCACTTTCAAAAACTTTTTATTAGTAATTGTAAGTATCAGTTATGACATCTATATGAGAAAAATAATATCTGTCAAATGGCCTCCTCTCGCAGCTCCATAGACGTCCACTCTTTTGTTAAAATTTTCAATGACATTTTGACATAACTGAGGCTCTATCTCACCAATGACACGAATAATTTTATTTTTCAAAGCAGGAATTGATTGTGGATTGTTTTTATAAACCTGACTTTCCACATAATCCCAAAAAAAATAGTCTAACGATGTCAAATCACATGATCTTGGTGGCCAATTAACATCAACACGAATCAAATGATTCGTGTGCAAAGTGAAGTGTAGCGCCATCCTGTTGAAACCACATATCTTCTAGATCAATATTCATTAATTCAGGCCACAAAAATTCGGTTATCATTGGACGATATCGATCACCACTGACAGCTACAGCTTCACCAGCAACATTTTCAAAAAAGTAAGGTCCAATTACGCCACCTGACCATAATGTACACCAAACAGTAACTCGTTTAGGATGCATAGGTTTCTCATGAATAAGTCGTGAATTTTCCTCACCTCAGATACAGTAATTTTGCTTATTAACATAATGTGCCTCATAGGAAAACATTATTTTTTGAGAGAAATCAGCTGGTTGTTCATTGATGAAATTGACAAATGAACGACGTTTTAAATGATCTAATGGTTTCAGTTTCTGTGTTATTTGAATCTTATATGCCTTCCGAGCTAAATTCCTGTGTAAAATACGCCATGTTGTTGATACACTAAGTCCAAGTTGTTGTGAACGTCGTCTAGTGGACATTTCAGGATCTTCAGCAATACCTTTATATGCATATATGAGGATATATTTCCATAAATAAAGCTTATTTTTCATTTATTGCGCCTAAGCCATCTTCAATCAAATGTTCTGGTACTTTTGAAACCTGAATTGCCAACCAGTTTTCCGCATCCTCGTAATATCCAATTTGCAGGGCTAAAGGAACTATTCTTTTCCTGTTCGTTGTTTTTATATTACTACCTATACCGTCTTCTGTGACATATAGATATCTCCTTATTTTTTTTATAAATATTAGCTTTCACGAAAATTATTATTTTCTGCTATGCTATCGTTAATTAAAGTCACAGAAATTAATTAAAAATTTCTGCGCTGGAGATGAACTCGGACCCTATCTGGCATTTGCTAGACGGCTGCCTTACTAATTAGACCATCGGGCAGTATAGCTTCGAGTCTTTTAACACGTCATAAATCGTATTATAGAAACACATCTAATATTTTTAAAACCCGCAGTCAGGTTATTTTGATGTCAATAATTATACATAAATATAATTATATATATATATATATATATATATATATATATACATAAGTTCTTTACGACTTTACGCAACCAATGATCGCGAAACTTTCTTCTTCGCAAAAACTAGTAAATATGTAAAGAAAATTATGCTACAGTTTAAAAGGATTTGCTTTTGTAGTTAATTGAGTTATGTCGAATTATTATTGAGCACTTCATTTTATTTATCCAAACAGTTTGCAAGACATTTATAATTTTTGCGAGAGTGTGTTTATATTTCTACCATTTACAACAAGACACTTTGATACATAAAACATTTTATTTTATTTTTTGCCATGTAAATGGAGATGGGCGGATTACACTATCCAATTTTTTACGAGATTTTTCTGTTCTTGTGATAGCCTAACTAAGTTTAACATTAAGAGGACTCAATCTGGCCGACGTCGTGGCATTATAAGATGCGGACACAAAAGTAGAGCCCTCCATCTCACGAAGTCGGATCGAAGGATCGAAGTGAATTTCCAAATCCCGGTTCTAAATCCCAAGATCCCAGTTTCGGGCGGCCGAGATTTAACTTGATATTTTGTAGGCTTATGTTTAACATACCCTAAAATAAAACCCTCTTCCCCTTATCCTAATTAATTTCGTGGCGAAAATCTCGCAGCACCGGGAAACGTTATATTTTGCATGCCTCCTTCCGCTTATCTATCTTCTTCGAGATCTTTATTTCAATTTAAACATTAAATATGATCACTTGATAATATTTATGGCAAGGGAATCTATGTTGCACAAATATTTTACAACATAACGAGTTATTTTAATTTGATAAATTTATGACTAGTGCTATAAATAACTTGTTACACGTTACTTCTTCTGTCGGCTTCATTACAAACGAACTGATCATGAAGGAGGGCATTCATTATAATTATTAAGTTAATAAATATTCGAAATAATTGTTGTTTTTCGTGCATCGATTGAATTGCTTGTTCTCTTTGGTTCTAGTCATTAATTTAACAGATGCTAGTTCTGCAAAAAACAATCTTGGATTTATAGATTGTTATTTACGCAAGTTTATCTATCTTTAATATCTTCAAGCTTTGATCAATTACTTTGTTTCACAAATTTACAGGAAATCTAAAATTTATGCTTTCTTAGTAGGAGGGAATAACATAAACAAATGCATTTGCTTTTGTTATATGAACATTCTGATACTGTAAAATATATTCTACATACTCCTAGTCCAGAAGCGATCGCGATGGCTGTAAAAAATATTTTATATAGCCAGTATGTATGTTCAAGAAGTGTATATAGTGATTTTATATGTCGTTGATTGCATAATGTTGCGATTCGTCTTCAACTGATCCAAAACTGTTTCCTTCTATCACTAAATGCAGTTTTATTGCTCAAAGGTAATCATTTTTTGTAAAAAACAATGACAATTGTTGAACGAAGAGAAGGTCATGTAACGAATGCCAACTGTCTAGATCTCTAGTTTTTATGCGTATTTCTAAGTACTTTGGAGACATGGGAGTATTAAAGTCTCGTTATTACGCCCTTGTTACTAGCAACCTGGAATATGCTGATATCGTAAGCACCTTACTTTTGCTTCTCACTGCTTATTGCTGAATTGAATACACAAACAATTCCTAAAATGTTTGTCTTACAAGATGGATTGAATGTTTCCACCCGTTGGAACCAGTCAAGTGGAATTGCTCTCCAGGCATGGAATGCTATCTCTTGCGGAAAAAAGAAATCAACATTGTGCAAAACTTATGTGAAATTTATTGCATGGCAAGACTGACTGTGAGTTTCTTTTATCGCGAGTGTTTTTTCACGTTTCTAGGATTTCTGCCAGGTATGAAAGCACATTCTACATTACGGCGTCAAGGACCAATGTACTGCAAAGAGCGTCTATAACATTAATGTATCGCATTACCAATAAACTCGTTTCGGAAATTTTTTTGGAATTTTATCTTCTTGATATGTAACTGTTTTTAGTTGCTTTGTTTGGAATTTGAATGATTTTTTTCTTCTTGCTTTATGTTTTGCATTTAAGATTATTTTGTTTGTTTATGTTGGTTAATGTTTTTGTCCTGTAATTAGGAGATCCTATTGGACAATAAAGATTTATTTAATATTATCTCGTTATTCAGACATGGTCTACCATATTTATTATTCTAAAATAATTCTTCTTGTTCCTAAACTATGTTTTCCATGTAAGCCTGAGATTAAGCTTGTTGTTTCGTATAGTCTTCAGTACGAGTTTTAATTCTTTACCATATTATCGATTGATTGTTCATTTGTTAAATATATTGGCAGAATTATTAGTAAGTTAAACAGCCGCCCGGATAATCAGCGAGAGGAACCGACAGGAGGCGGACTCGTTCAAGCACTACAGATCAGAGACTCAACGACGCCTCACAAGTGTGGATTGTTAAGTGCAACGGGTATAAATAAATTTCTAAACCGTTTTCCGTTCGTTAAAATTTCGTACATTAATGCTATTTACAATCGCACTTATCCAGCCATCCCAGCAAGGCTGTACGCTACAGAGAACCCGGAGGTTTGTTCAAGATTAACTATTAGGCATTCGCTATTGGGAAATAAGGAAAAGTCAATATTAAACATATTTTTTTGTGAATGGAGCGAAGGCTTTACAGCAGCGGTAGCCAGCCAGCGACTTGCGAACTAAATATGAATCCAACAAATACAAAAATTAGCTGAATTTTTGTATATAGTTTATAACACTTTGCCAGCTGCCCAGCAAGTATAATTATTTTTAAAATTTCGCCCATTGTCCAAGAAGGCAGGAATGGCTCTTGGAATTGAAACAAACATTTGTGATTTTGTTTCTTGTCAAATATGAAGAATACGCAATCCAACTTTTTCATTTGGAAAATTTATGGAGTACTCATTCATCAGTTTTGATTGTTGCTATTTTATGAAAGCGCCATAGTATTGTAGTATAATCAACATCCAATCTAAGGGGGGAGTATACATTTGAAATGGACTAAAATGTAATGTAGCATAAAGCATTCGTCCACAGTAATTACGCTTGCTAAAAAATCACCTTCGTTTTTGAAAATGTTGAAATTCTTGCTAAATTTGAATTTGTTCCTACATTTGTTTATCAGACAAATTTTTCAGCACCCACGGCGAGCAAACTTTGCGAAAATTCAGCTTCTCATGAGCAAAACCTGAACACACTTATTTTTAATAAAACAAGTTCATCAACATGAATCTCCAAAACATTGACTGCAGTAAAATCTTGCAATATCATAATTTGGCACACGTTTACGTTATATTTGCAGCCGACGACAAAAATTGGAAGCTTCATCTCTCGCCTACAATACATGAAAACAATAATAATTTGTTGTGCAACAATAATAAGTATATCATTCGATAAAATGTTCGATAAACTGTCTTCATTTCAATGAAAAGAATGCTGTATTTGCTATTCATACGCTACATTATTGTCATATGTGTACTCCCTTCGTATCTGTAAATTCCAGTGCAAGTTCATTTTGAATCTTCTTCCACTAAAGTGGACCAAGATTTCGCGTCTATCCTCAGGCATATAGCAGCATCTCCACTATAAAACTTATTAACCAGAACTACAATACTATTCATTAGTGTACCATAGTCCTCACCATAAGCTTAGGTTGGACTAATAATATTGTGACTATAACGAATTATCTCCAAAATTTTATTATGTTTATATTAGAAATATGATAATTGAACAACGATTTACTTTCGATTGTTCGTAGTTGTACATATCATCCGATTTTACTACCTGTTAAGCTAATAAAATTACTATTATTATTATTAACAAGAACATCTAGCACTACTCAATTATTTAAACATAAAACATACCAAACTTATAGCTTTTAATTTTTAGCAGATCGCATACCTATAATTACGAGGTCTCCTTTGAAGTTATATTTTACTTGTTTAAATTATCGTTCCGTTATCGGCACACATAAATTCCTTTTTTCGAGGTTTATATTGCTCGAAGGTGCATATCGGTGTGAGAAAAGGAGCAAATTTCATGTGTATGCATGTACCTCTTGTAATATACGACTGGAACCGTAAACGTATGCATTTAAAATAAGCGTATTAATTGAAACTGTACGGTACTCGTTATGGTCAGATAGCATCAAAATATGACGCGAAATGCTAAAAGTGCGTATGATCTATTTGTCTTGAGTATAAGTGTTTTATTGTTTCGCGATATGCTTAACTGTAAATGCGTTTCCATGAAATTAATTACGAGATTAATGTGCTTCTCTGCACCGCGTCGTTCTAGACCTAAGTAATTTATCGTAGTTTGCTTGTGTATGGTTTACCAGGTGTAGCGCAAAGTTATTACCGGTTTTTCTAACAGATGTCGCTAGGCTTAAGTATACTATGTTATTATTTGACACATATGTCATTTTATTCTACTGACATCAAGCTTCATATCCCCACATGTTATATTTTGCGAAAGTTACACTGTAATAGATTTATAATTCTTTGAAGATGTCGAGTTTGACGCCTGACAAAGTGCGTTTGCACTTTGCATTACTTTTCTTATTTCATCAAAAGAAAAAAGCCGTTGAAAGTCATCGTTTGTTGCTAGAAACTTACGGTGACACAATAAAAACATGTGAGGCATCGTTTCGACAATTCAAAAGTGTCGATTTCGATGTGCAAGACAAAAAACGTACTACTAGACCGAAAAAGTTTGAAGATGCGAAACTGCAGGAGTTATTTGACGAAGACCCAATCCAAACTCAAAAACAATTGGCAGAAGCGTTAATAAATTATCACTAGCAACGTCTATCAAATAATTAAAACTATCCTAGGCCTAAGCTACATAAAATGTTTAATCATTTAAAACTTCGAAAAATTAGAAGTAATCTGGTACATAGACTTCCGCGGTCGTGGTTCATACTAACTGCTTCTGGGCTGTCTGTCACATTGAAACTGACTCAGTTTTAATGCGACAGACAGTAGCAGTAGTTGAGACCTGAAGATGTCCCATACGAGTGGGTACGAAACGTCGGCAGTTATGCCACTAATGCGGTTCCAGCCCGGAAGCCCAGAAGCAGAAAATTAGAAGTAATATCTATTTTAACAAATAAGAAAAGAGAAATTGTTTACAATACTGTTCATGCAATTAACTCGACAAGAGGACGTCGATGATTTCGGAATTATGGGAAACTGTAATTTGTTCGACTAATATAGGAGGAAAATAGTGATGTTATCTACTATATAAAACCCGATATTCGTTAGTTACGTGTTTGTTTCATAAATAGGTGTGCCGATTCTAAAGTAATTAAAAATATCATTTGTTGCCGCTGACAAATATATGAAAATTTGGACACCTATGATAAAAAAAGAACAATTACTGAGTCTTGGTTTGACAAATTACATTATATCAAGGGTAGTATGTTATACAAAAATGAAATAAATATTAACCTGAATACAATTCGGTATCGATTTAATGAAGTAAAGGTGCAAAATTAAATAGTCGGAGAAAACCCTGCTATCGTAAAACATCTCCAAAAACATACCAAGTGAGTTTTGTACAATCTCCATTACTGCTTTGCTGTCGCTGAGATAGCATAATCTGAAAAACTATCGTACGACTTTCGTGGTTTAGTAATATGTATCTTCTTCTTAGGCGATAATTCACAACTACGCCATGATTCGATGACAATTCATATATAAGTCAAGCTATGATGCTTCGATCGCTTGTTTTTTGATGGATATATTCAGTTCGGTTAGGGGCGAGTGCTTCTAAGAAACACGAAGGGTTCAGCAGGCCGTAAATGTAAATAAACATCCTTTTAAGAAGCGTTGTCAGTATGCAGAAGCACAAAGTAGATAAGATCAGTTAAATACTTGCTTCGTCAGAGTCTAACAGTGCTAATGAAAGATTCCTTAAGTGTTAACAACGATTATTTTAAGTATGCAAATATTTCACCATTAGTTGTCTAAATATCATTCTCTGCAAATAAAAACCTTTCCCTTATGGCGAACACGATTACATGAAAAACCTGTTGAAACATACCTGACGCTATAAATATTTAACCGATCTTATCCATTATGCATTTGCATACCAAAGCGCTGCTTAAAAGATATTCTTGATTTTTATTATCTGCTAAAGTCCTTCCATTTTTTCGAAGCTTGCGCCACTGACCGAACTTGTGCCAACACTATTCCTACGGAATTTATAATAAATGTTCATTCAGTATTGTTCCAGTAATATCTATATGATTTCCAGTTACATTGCTTAGGTATCACCAGAACTGTAGGTGAAATGTAGGCAACGGTAATTATTTCATCTTTTTTAAGAATTTATAATTCAGAAAAAGAGAGAAAATTACGCTATGGATCTTCTTAGTGCCCTTTTTATAACAAATATAACATATTGCTATGTATTCCACAATTATAAGGCACAGAGCATAATATCATGAGTAACACAACTATGTACGTAACAGTGCATGACATGCGTGTATGGTTGAGATCAAAACCCAGATTTAATATTTGAATTTATTTAGATAATTTTATAAAATAAGTTTCTTAAAAACTGTGTTATATTTCACGTGTACATAAAAGTATAAATGTACATTTTTACTTTGATATATATTTTCTTATAAATAATATGTGCTGTTACAAATTTCTTTGATTTAAAGATTGATATCATCATAAAATAAGAAGCTACAGAAGATATAGTACCTTGTTCCACTAAAACAAAGATTCGTTAGAAATAAATCGTCATACTTATCAGTATACTTTTTTAATTATATATTCAACTTGTATGTAGTTTCATTTAAATGCCTAAAAGTCGATATACAGGTTGAAATTAAACTACGAAGAGTGAAACGATAGCCCTGGTGTGTGTTTTTCAGCCCTGTGCTTTTCTTGCAGCCCAGCCAAAGTATATATTTAATATACCTTTTATGGATTTTATAAATAGTAGAAATTATTGCATGGAATTGTTGATGCTGGAGAATGAACGGTATAGAAAATCACATGTATTTGATTTTGCAAGTCAGAGGAGTCAAATACCTCAAATTATCTGGTTCTTCTTAAAATTTAATGTTGCTTGCAAATATTCAATGGTTGACTTGTAAAAGTTAACGTATTTGTTTGGCATTAACATGCAATTAAATACATTACAAAGAAACAAACAAATTATTTATTTTATTTTGACTTGTACTTATTTGCAAAATATCAAATATATTGGGTTTATTAGTAATAGAATCTGTAAAAGAGCTGTCATGCATATGGGAAATATTTCCAGCATTTTTACATTTCTGGTGTGTTAAAGTTGTGTACGATTAATTTGCAATTCTAGTTAAATACTGAAATAACACCCAAAAACTTGCTTTTGTTACTGATTGCAGATAACAACTTTACCATAAAAATATTAATACAAAAATTGAAATACTTTAGTGGTACGATTTAAAATTCTCATTTATGAAATATTACTTCAAAGAAGTCTGGCATACTTATTAGATATACTTTAAACTTAGTGCAACTCTATTAATGCCTAAAGAAAAAAGAACACCGTCGATAATGGAAAAATCAGTGAATTTAGTGCTGAGAAATTAGGGACGTTGCTGCATCGCAAAAGAGGATTATCCATTCCGGAGAGTCCGTCCGTACGTTCAGAGCACATCGTCGCTCCGGAATTAATAACTAGCCCTCTGATTGGTTCCCTGAACGACAATATGCTAACACCCTCATCTGAATGCTAATCCAGTTACATAAGCTGTTAGATTCGCGTTAGAAAAGGCCAAGGGCCATCCTATGATTTCCCCTACCTAAAGTTCTTGCAAAAAATTATAACCGCGTCAAGATTCAAGGACGCGTGTGATTGATATGAGCTGAAATGTTTTTTTTGTTTTCTTCCAGATTCGACAAAATATGCCCTATTAAAGAGAAGCGTGCCAGACGTAATTAAATTACTCGTAGTTTAATTTATTCTGCGGATCTGTTATACGTCAAAGACGAGAATGAATGTTTACATTTGCCAAAAACTTGTGCTCGACGAAAAGCATTTGTCAATGCATATCTACACAGTATTCACTCACGTAATATGTAAAGTTTAATATTAGCCAGTGTAATAAAACATAGACAAAAAATTAAAAAATTCTACGCATGTACATATTTCATATGTTCAATAGAGATAATATAATGTCTCTGTGTTTGCTTACATTCCTGTCCTTTTGAATGTAAGAGTACAACGGATGCATTTTTAGAAGCCGAATATCTCAACAAATCATTTCTCTTTTAGACTTACAGATAACGCAATAACGCAGGGTTATTCTCAAAAAAATCAACCGACTCAATGTTGGAGTATTCAAGCATTTTCCTAAAACGAGTCACTAACCATTTAAAAGAGACGGTTTCTAAGTTACAAATGGCACAGGCGCTATAGGTGCATTAGTCCTATAACACCACTTAGTTGCTTGTTTCGACTAGAAATGGCAAACCGTTAGCAAAAGATTTTCTACGTTCTCGAATGCAGGGCGCTTTTCGAAGGCAATTTGACCGTACACTGCCCTCGCCGAAAAACCTACGATAGTAATGTCGACAGAAATTGTGTCTGTGTAAAAGGAAAAGTCTAGTTCGATTAGGAGTTTTGGAAGGACAAATGGAAAGATTTGTTACGATTGAACGAAATCCAAGACAGTCCAAATACATTCCCCTTTCAACAATATGTAGTAGGAGCAGTTCCATGGTTCGAGAATTTTTTAATGAAAAATCGTGATGCAATTATGGAAATATGTGAAAGATCAAATTTGTGTTCCTTTCACTTAATAACATAGATGACCTTAAACATCTAATAACAATAACAGTTAACATAATAAATCGTGATATGCAAGTACACCTCTGAAAGGAATTCACACATCGCCTTGATGTTGTTTGTTACGCAGGTGGTAATCACAGTAACCGATTTACAAAATTTTGCATCACTATTGGTGCAATTTCTTAAAATACTCTAGGCTTTTAGTTGAACATCTACAAATAATATCAAAACTGGTAACTATATATGTATCTCCAATTATAACATTGAGAACAAACAAATGAAGACGAGTTACATTTCTTACTAATGAACAGTCTTTTCTAGAATTTTTGAAAAAAATTTTTAAACAGTTTATAAAATATTCTTAAATCATTTTCTTGAGGTTTCGAAGACATTTTGTATGAATGGAAGATTTTGATGCAGTTCCTTTTCTCAAAAGAACTACATCAAAATCTTCCAGATGTCGCGTTGACCTCTCGGTCAACGCGACATCTCAAAAAAATTATATCGTTGTGAATCTAAAGCCTCACAGATCTTATATCAATTAACTCATAATATTCTACCCTTGAAATGTAAACATTCGGAGCAGTTTTTTATTAAAAAATTCGAATAGCCGTGGTTAAAATGCTGTGCGTAAGGTTTTCTATAGACTAATGCTGCTGTCTTCTGCTTTTCGTTAAATACTATACATATCTTCGGTTCCGTGAGTATATCCGCCATGTACTGTCGTTCATTCTAGATAAGGCTTTTGAGAGGTAATAGATGAACATCAACAACAATAGTAACATACATTGAGAACGATGCACATCTACCAAATAGAAGACCAGGGCAAAACCCACAATATTTATTTAAAATAACATCAGTTTATAGCACAATCTGGAACCAACCTTTTCTTTTTTGATTGCTTGGTTTCTTCACTATTGCCAATAACTCTTTAATTACATGTTGATAGCTGTTAGCTAATATCTTGACGTTTACAGTCAATGCTGTTGTTTCACTGTTCATATAGATGTTCGAAGTATGTACCTTGCTACATACTTCGAAATCATTAGATTTTCTTGAAGTCTCCGCTCTTGCTCTATACTTCACATCCTATGCTGCGTCCGAATTGTTCGATATATGAGATACTATATTGGGATTGTGGCTCATATGTGATTTTGGTCTTTAAGTTATGATAATCGATTCTTATTTATTGAAATTCGGTGTTCCATTTTTTTACTATGCTCTTTCAGGTTGTTACTTTTCATAATATACTGGGAAGCCAACATTAGCGTAATACTAAATATAATAATACTAAAATCGGTAGATGCTTGACAGAGTTACTACAAGCGGACAGTTATGACTTACTAGCGTAAGAATAAGAAGCGAGAATCCACAAATTGTTAGACGTGTTCATCTCTTATTCGAGGGCCGTCTGACAAGTTTCGGACTTCAACGAGAAGATGGCCGCACTCATCAATAAAAGCTAGGGAATGCAGTTGTGTATATATTGTCAGGTACTCACCAAAGTTTCAGGCATTTTGGACGCGCAGTTGTTATTTAATAGTCGTTTGAGTGAGTCGATGTGGGTGTCGAGTATCGAGCTGTCATTAAGTATTTGTTTCTGAAACGCAATACGCCTACGCAAATCAAAGATAAGTTGGACTCCGTGTACGGGAACTCTGCACCATCATTTACCATAGTGAAATTTGGGGCAGCTGAATTTAAACGTGGCCGTAGGAGCTTGGGAGACGATGAACGTTCGGGACTTCCAAAAGCTGCAACTACTGACGATAACAACGCTAAAGTTTACCAATTGGTGCTGGTACTGGACAACCGTCGAATTAAAGTGAGAGAGATAGCAAAGTTCATGTTCAAAGAACGTGTTTGTCACATGTTAAATCAAGATTTAGGCAGAAAAAAGCTGACGGGCGTTGGGTACGGCGTTTGCTAATGTTAGACGAAAAACGCGTTCCAGTGAACATTTCCAACGTTCTGTTGGCGCAGTATAGGCGCAATAAATCCTAGTTTTGGCGCTGATTAATTACTATAAATGAAACTTGGATAGATCCTTATACGCCCGAAACAAAAATACAGTCAAAACAATGGACTGCTAAGGGAGGAACCGGCTTCAAAAAAAGCAAAAACAGTTTTCTTCGGCTGGGAAAGTGATGGCGACTGTTTTTTTTTTTTTGATAGTCATAGAATTATCTTAATTGATTATCTTCAAAAAGGAACAACTAGTACAGGAGCATACTATCCATCATTACTTGACAACCTGAAGGCAGAAATTGGTGGAAAAACGCCACACCATGGCGAAAATCCACGAACTACGGTTTGAACTGCTTGATCAACCGCCTTTCTCACCAGATCTAGCCCCAAGCGACTTATTTTTGTTCCCTCATCTAAAAATTGCGCTTGGAGATTTTTGTCAAATGAGGAGGCAATCACCTTCGTGAACAACTATTTTACAGAGAAGAAAGCCGAGTACTATTTGAACGGGTTAACGAGATGGGAGCATCGCTGGGAGAAGTATGTAGAGTTACAAGGAGACTATGCAGAAAAATAAATATAAATTTTAAGAAAAAATGTCTTGTATCTTTGGTAGGTGGGAAACTTTTCAGACCACCCCCGCATGTCTATCGCCAAACTAATTCTAAAGGAAAACTAAAGAAAGTTCTGAAGAAGTACAACTTCAAGATAAGACAAAAGAAATAAAATACCTAGTTCTCCAAAAGTGTAAACATAATAGAACGAACATTTTGAAGGTTTCCCTGCTATAGTTACATGAAAAAAAACTTTTCACGTTTGAAAGTTCCTGTATATGATGGAATTTGTTTATTTATTATACAAAGATTAACAATATTTTATGTACGCACTAATCTTATAAATGGATTATATTTATGGATATTGGCAAAAAATTAAATTAAGCCTATTTACGGTATAATTTGTTCGTATTATATCGACTGTATACTTATATCAAACATTTCAAATTTCCGCCACTAGGAACAAAAAAATTATTGATCCCATTTAATTATCTACGGTCCATTAAATGTTTCATTAGAATCTATTCCAACTAACGTTGCCGCATATTATTAGAAGTAGTCGTAATGTCACCCGGTATTTAAAAAAAACATCCATAATAAGTGTTTAAAATCGTTATCCTCACTTCTTCCATCCATTAAATTAGTCGATTAGTTAAGGAAGAAACGAGCGCACTATTTATCTCTCTCTTTCCATCCCGTAAATATCCTATACCAAATAGACTCCCATTTGCGTAGCAGTACGAAAAAAAGTTTCAGATATACCGAGAGAGCGAACACGAAACTATCGCCTATGCTAATGCTGTGATTATTTGTTCTTCATGAGGAGACAAAACCGATAGATAATGGTAGAGTACGAAAGAAGTCGCGTGTTAATTTGTTCCGGCCTTCGGTTAAAAAAAACCCGCACTTGCACGCGGTCCAGATGAACAACTTCGGTCTTCTCCGTCCAAAGGCATGCGAGATCAGTCGCACGCAAAAACTGAAATAACTTTGGTTTGCTACTAAAGTGTGCTTGGAAATTTTTAATTATTTTAATCGCTAGTTAAGTATGTGGTGGCGAGCTTAAATATGTTCTGGTTTCCCAGTTATTTATGGCGCGTTCTCTATTTTTTTGCAAACTATAAATTTAAAAGAGGAAACTGCAGATTTATGTTTGCGTTATATGAAATATGGACGAAAAAAAGATTTATTTTAAGAAAGCATGCTTGTTTTAGCACCGATTATGAGAAAAGTCGAAATAAAAACAAATAAAATAAAAGTATATATTCCAGTAGCTACTACTGTGTAGCGTACCTTAACAACGTATCGTTTATTTAAGAAGGGGCACAAAAATCCGAAAACAGTGCTAAATGAATTGGTCTAGAAATTTATTACAAAAACTTGCAGTGAGAAACAACAAGGAGAGGATAAGAAAAGAATAAATTGAATTTATTAGAAATCCTGGCTTACAAAAGTTTCAAGTACATGAAGAAGAAATAAATAAAAGGAGATAAAAAGAAAAATTAAAAATAGTTTGCAAAAGTACATAGGTAATCTTTGTGCAATGCAAAACCCAGAGAATAGTAACATTATAGAAATTTCGCAGACTTTTTCAGCTGGTGTTACTATTTATATAACCTTCTTATGAAGAAGCATGCCGCGTGAATAGTGAAACATCGTTTAATATAGCGGCCGTACAGCATAGTTTAAAAGACCATTGTTGAAGCAATAAGTCGCCAAATTATATCATAACATATTGATCATAGAATTTTTCCCGTTCCTCCAACAGTATTACCAAACCAATTTGATTCCGAACATGTGAACCAAAGAATACATCCTTTCTTTAGCGACAATTCTCTAGATGTTATTCCCTTTCCTTCCTGGTCAGATTATTAGGATATAAATTGATTTTACCAAATAATTTAGGTATTATTTAAAGTAGCACTTCATTGTAACTGCTTCAAGGTATCTTGTGGTTGACTGTGGTTGCGTTTATCCTTGACGAGTATTTAAATTTCCCATTTTGCACTAATCTAAAGTGCCAGGGTAAGTATTGAGTTCGATCTTTTACCAATAAAGTTTAATTTAATCTGATTTAATTTAAGACAATATAGTAAAATAGATTCTTGGATATGAGTATATAAGTAGATATTAAAACTTATTCAAGATAAATGTTTCACATGATTTGGAAAAGCTATCGAAGGATGCAAAGTCATTGATTGCTATTGTTACTCATGTCATGGTATTGAATGCACCAAGTTTTGCTAATATTCCTTTTAATCAGTTAAGGTTTATAGGTAACCCCTTTCCACATTAATTTTTTTTATTCTGTATATGCATTTCGACAACTAAGTTGCCATCATCGGCGAATAATTAAACAGTGTCGCACCTGTAAAACTACGGCAAAAACCCGCCGAAACAAATTCCGTACACCATCTATACCGTCGATAGCCAAAACGCACAATGAGTGAGTTTATTCTTGCCATAGTTTTCCATGTGCGATACTGTCTAATTATCTGATGTTGTCGAAATACGTATACAGAATATGAAAATTAATGTGGAAAGGGGTTATATATCAACCTTAAGTGATTAAGTTAATCAACCACAGCCTCGATCAAAAGTACCTTAAATATTCCATTCTCAAATCCTCTTGCCACGTCTGCTACAAGGCTCCTTTTCATTAAGTTTTTACTTTAAGTGTTCTTGTACACAATTTCTTGTGAACCATTTGCCGATAATTTTTTATAGGAAGTAAATCTGGACTATTTCAAGGTCACGTTATATAATTTTTTATTTAAATTAAGGAAATACCTAAATTGTAACATAACAACAGTAATTAATCAGTCCCACTTTTGCACGGTAATGAAGTTCAAAGTCGTTCTAGAAAATACAGTGCTGAGTAGAGCCAAATTGTATTCGATAAACGCAACAAATGTTCCTTTACAATGTCAATGTATGGTTACCTCCCTTTAATGTTGCATTAATAAAATGTAAGGAACCCAATTCCTTATTAGAAACAACTTCAAGCCATTACACCTACGGAAATTGTATTGTTGTGTGTAAGCACTCTGTTTCAAGATTTTCTCAACATTCTGAGGATGTACTGTATACCATCTGTGACATGTAAAATGAACTTGGACTTGTCCGAAAAGATCGCAGTTTCCATTTGCTACACGGTTCATTGTAAATGATCTTTTGCGCATTTCTATCATGTAGGACTGGCAGTCTACACGATAGAAGCACACACGATATTTCACAACGTTCATTTCGTAAGTCGATTTATGTCGATGCTCTATTTTTTAAACACATTGTTTAAAAAATAGTTCGCCCTAGACACACAGCATTTCACCTTTTTGCTTATTTGTGGTATTGAGAGACTACAATTTCTTAAAACCAATATAGCGACTTCCTTTTCAGTAGTTAATTTAGCAAATCTAGACATCTCTACCGAATGAATCACAAATAATAACTATCCTCACGTTTTTGATATTTTTTAAATTACTACAATTGGTTTTCTAAGAATGATTATGGTTTTCTACCTAGTCAAGTCATAAATACTGGTACACAGAAAAATCGACGCCAAAGGAAAACGAATTAATATTAAAAAAATTTTTTTTTTTTGTTTTTATTGGGTTATTCAATGGCTACAAGTCTTATTCTTAATTACTTTCATTTGCCTGCCAGCATGACCAGAGCCGGTGAGGCCACTCCTCGATCGCGAGACGCACGACGCAGTTCATGCATGGGGAAATTGTCCACTGCACGGACAAGGGCTCGCTTCAACGACTCAATATTTGGGTGTCGAGTAGAGCAAGCCTTGCCCTCTAATACGGACAACAACTTGTAATCCAACGGGTTGAGGTCTGGACTACCAGCTGGCCAATCATCCGTTGATATGATGTCCGGAACGTTGTTTTTGAGCCACAGTTGAGTCGTTTTTGCTTTATGAGCTGAAGCAGAGTCTTGCTGGAAAGTCCATGGCTTATTGGTGAATATTGATTGGTTGAGAGGCTTCACAATGGGTTCCAAGACGGTCGATTGATATACTTTAGCCGATGTTTTTACTCGTTTCTCGCAAAAATGGAGCTTGGTAACGCCATCGTAGCTCACTCCCCACCATACCATTACAGACGCGGGATGGTGGCCTCTTTGAGCCCTGGGGATGAGTTGGAATGCTTCTCTGGATGACCGAGCATACACACGATCGTTCTGCTTATTGAACGATTCTTCTACGGTGAAGATTTTCTCGTCAGTAAACAGAATTTGTCTGTGAGCGTTCTTCGCGTACCGGCTGGTACCGAATAGTAAACAATTAATGACAAAAATCACAATGAAGCATAAATGTCAACTGTCAAATCGCAATCAATACGAAATGGATGCGCCCAGTGTTGCAGTCGTAATGAGTGCGTTTAGTTGTGTACCAGTATTTATGACTTGACTAGGTAATTAAATGATAGCAATTGGAACTTACTTTTACGTAAACTAAAAATTCGATAGATATATCTAATCAGTGAAGGTTGATATAGCCAACCACTGGCTCCGTCAAAATTACCTTCGATAGATATAGCTTATTTTGCCACTGGGTTAACTAGGCTATTAGGTTACTATTTTAAAATGCTCAATATAACGGAATCAATACATTTACATAAGTGCTTGTTTAATTTATGTAATCTTTGCAATACAACGAAACCATTATAAAACTTTCAGCTATTTCGTAATTTTATAAACAGAAATAGCGAGTTATGTAAATATATCGATTTCTATATACATCATCTCCAGATTTAAAAGGTAAAATACAATGAATACTATTTTAATCTATTAGCAAAGCAAGCTATACCTTTTGAATCTTTAGTTTGCGAAAAAATTTCCGATTGTCTCATTTATTTAGATCGCAATAATCATCCTTCGAAAACCGATTTAGTAATTTCAAAAATATCAAGAACAGAACTAAAAAAATTAATTGCATTTCATATTTGATACTATCGATTCTGGGAAAAGTACATTTGATTTACATTAATACTAATACAATTGCAGGTAATTCAACTGGGAACATGTCTATTATTGCATATAGATTGCTAAAATTGCATATCTAGTAACAAAGCTTGTTATTTTCATTTCGCTTTTCCTTTTTTATATAATTAAAAAAAGTATACTTATCCTATCAAACTGTAACACGTTAAGCGATGCAATAATGTTTATACATATATATATATATATATGTGTGTGTGTACATAATGTGAAATGTAAATTAGTACAACTTCTTGGTAATGAGATCGTATAATTTACTTTTCATTCTAACAATAAATAATACTTTGTTCCTGCCTTATGTACATAGCTATTTTCATTTCTGCTTTGTTTACGTTATTATTCATTTATTTGACACAACCCTATTAAATTAGAAGGAAGAAATAATGATTACATTATTATAATTTTGTTTTATTTAAAAGATTTTCATTTGTTTTTAAACAACATCGTGTAACGTTACTTGAAATAAATTTCCCGTAGGATCGGCGACTGACCTGAAATTGTTGATCGTAATTGCCTGTAATTAACATAGAAAATTGGACATTTGAATTTCGAATGGTATTCGTTATTTATTAACTTAGGTATGAGTTTATCAGTTGTTTTCGTTTTGTTTCAAGCGTAATTTCAATGGTATGATAAGGAATAATATCGTTAGCGGTATGTAAGTAGTTCAAAGTGTGGAAAGATGTAGATGCCAGAAAAATATATGTTTGGGCAACCATGTATAGCATAAGAAATTCAGGGATCCCATATGTGACTATAACAGAGTAGCACAAAATATTAAATAAATAACCCTTTTACCATATTGTCTCGAACTAGCACCTAAAAATAATATGAATGATAATGATTATAAAGTAATGAACATAAAAATTATAGTACATACCGTTTTGTGATGGATAATAATTTCGTATATCAGCCATTTAGAGTCCAAACTAGAACCCATAAATATGTGGGTTGAGTGAAAAATTTCCTAACGCTAGGCCGAGACAGTATGAGAAATTTATGCCATAATAATAATAATAATAACATTAATAATATTCATTGCCAAGCAGATTTCTTTTAAATAACAGCATTATATAATGATTAAGGTTATTCTAAAAGGATGAACTGATTTCATAGCACAATACTTTATTAAGGAAAAGAAACAAAATTCCATGTCACAAATATTCTGTCCATAACAATATTATTTAATGTCTTACAAGTTTTCAATATGTCCAAATCATCAAGATAACATGAGCATTCTTCCTAGACACCTAGTAGCATGTCATGATTCATTGAATGACTGTTGTTGTTATTCGATGTGTAAGGTAATCCAGGTTATTGAATAATGGATGAACATAAATTTGATCTTCTACATACTTATATCCTATAAGAAAAGGTCACATACGGAGAGGTCTAGAAATCTTACAGAGCAGGCACAAAGAGCCTACCGATCTACCGCTATGGCACTTCTTCATCTAAGAAGTATACCAATGGAGCTATTCCACATTTTTAAAAAACGAATAAATTTACTGCTTACAGTAAAGGAAAATGTCAATTTTCAAGCATATTGAGAGAACTGTCTTGTTACAGTGTTTTCCTCAAAGAAAAAAAGACAAAAATAGGGCACAAACATTGCTCGTCAACACTATCTACGAAGAAGATGGCGCAATATCGAATCGCATTCGAAAGACACATTGCACTGCAGCAACCGAATTTGTTTTCATGAATTTGAAAATACAGAAAGCTTTTTTTAAGTTTTGACTTACCATTTCTGATATAAACAAATAACTGAAGAGCATTGTGGGACCAATACACTTACAGTGCAGGTGTGGTTGTCATTCGAAATTTAGAAACTACCTCTTTCAAATTCTCAGTGGCTCTTTCCATGGTAATGCTTGAGAACCCAAACATTTCGTCATGATAGTGCTAAATTCTTATATCAGTCGATGAAAATATAATTTAATTTAGAGAGAGATTCATACATGCACAGAATTAAGAATTAATTTAATCCATGTGTTTACCAAAAACAAAAGAAGGTACAAACTCTTACTTACTCTTTTAGAAATTTTTATTATGTAACACATGGAACAATACAAGGCTGGCTTATTATAATATTATGTAATGCATTTGTTCGATAGCGGCTTGAGTTTACTTTCTTAATTTGACTACAACTTAAAAAACGGATACACATTGGTTAGGGTGGATGCAAAATACGTTCAATGACCATAATTTGTATCTTTCTCTACTAGGCACAAGTTCGATCTGCGGCCGCTGAGGTGTAGGTAATTTATCCTGATTTGTGCATATTCAAGGAACTTAATAACTATTTTGAGAATCCGAAACTAGCGTTATTTCGATATTTAAAAGTATATCTATATATGTATTTATAGCACGAGACCAGGCCCACTAGATGTTGATTCTTTAACTTAATATAAATTTATATTGCTTACTTTTTCTTGTTTGTAATAATCCTCTATTAGGCTTTGTAGGAATTGGTTGGTGACAATAAAATAAAACGTCGAATTAATCGATACATCATCCACATTGTCTCTTTAGTCTTAGCGTTGACTATTTTTGTACTCACACACGTATGTATGTACATAAAATACAGATTTACAGCAACACAGTGAAACATGCATAAGTTCATTACACCTTCGGCCTTCATCAACCCTTTGGCCGTCCTTGCTCATTCGTCTGACTCGTTTTGAACGCATTCTTTCACCACCATTGGCACTTATTGGCGTACGCCTCCTGTATTAAGCGAACACATATGAGTTTACATTAAATCAGAGAATCAGATTAAAGATTATTGTAGAGGTAACATTGTATTATTCGCAATTTATTTCAGATGAGGGAATATAATTTCTACTTTGCTATTAAATAACTAATAATTGCATTTTTATACGGGAGTCATTTAGAAAGTAAAGATTTTTTTTTTCAAATAAGGAATTTTAACTTTTACTTTGCTATTACACTAGTATCGATTGCGTTATGATACAAGAGTCATTAAGAAAGTAAAGAATATTTCGAATTGACGCGTGGCACAGACTCCCCGCCAGGCGCTGTATAAGGTCAATAACTACTCCCTTCAAGTACTCCAGTCTGAGCTAGATAGTTGGTCGTTATATGTACTTCAAATTGCAACCATCCGCAAACTTCCCACCACCATCGCCGCAAGGTCAATGACTTTTCTTCAAGTACTCCCTAGATAATAAGTCGTTATGGATGTCTTCTTGTAACCTGTATGTCTTCAAAATGTGTAATAAAATCCCAAACCAAGATTTTTAAATGCAAAGCCAGGTCAACTTATCGAAATTTATCGGCAGATTGTAGAAGCATATGGTAACGCTATAAATGAAAGCTCATATTTAAAAGGGAGCGATCGAATGTTCATGATGAAAAACGATTAGATCGACTTTCTGTGAACAACTTAAAACAAAAATTTATGAAAAAATTCAAGAGGGCAGACGTTTTATGTTTAATAGTGTGCACTCATTATTATTTACTATGAATAATGGGAGAGTTTTGAATCATAGCATGAAACACAAAGGGTTAATTAATGGAATGACATCATTTCTTATTCCCAACGAACTCGCGAAAATATAAACTATCTTTCTGATCGACTTTATATCCAGAAGAGAAACAGTACATATAGAAGTGTATTACCAGACCCTTGACGATCTACACAGCGGTATTCAAAACGGTGTGAGTGATTGTCGAACGCCATTGTGTCAATTCACCATAACGCTCGTAAACATTCTGTTGTACAAAAACAAGGCTTGCTTCAATGGTTTAGGTAGGAAATTTTTGAATAACCTACGGAATTCTTTAGATATTAGTCACTTCGCAAATGATGAACTAAAAGACGCAATTGCAAATTGGTCTAATAATCTAGTGGCCATCGAGTATGAAGATGTCATACAAGAAAGGATAGAACATGATGACAAGTGTAACTTGGAAACTGTAACTGAAACTGTAATAGTAAATCTAAAAGAAATTTTCCTTTCTTATCGCCGCTAATATAAGTTTAAGAGAAAAGCGTTCTTTCATTTCTAGATGACCCTCGTACTTACAGCGCGACTGTAGTTTTTGTTTAGATGAAAAAAATTTCATGCGAATAGGTAAATTGGATTAACTTGTATGTTGAACATATTTAATGAGTTATAAAATTGTAATTAAATTATTTTAAAGTTTAATTGCGTTTAAAGGACCGTTCAGCATGAAGGAATTATAATAAATAAATACATATTGTATTGAAACATAAATTCCTAGCTTTATTACTGAACTCAATGTTTATTAATTTTTAAGAAACAAAATACATGAACCTATCGCACTGGCAATTTGTCGATTCCACGCCTGAAAAGAAAACTGGTGATTTGGATGTGAAGAAGTCAATTTTAAAGCGCAACATGCACTCTAAATTTAGAAAACCATTTTCGTGCTGTACCATCTACGAGGGTGGTCCCAGAAGTTCCCACCCCAACGAAGAAAACAAAAATTTTGGAAAGAAATATATTTATTTTTCAACATAATCTCCTTTCAGCTCTATACACTTCTCCCAGCGATGTTCAATAAGTTCGATACCCTTTTTATAATAAGAACTGTCTTGCTCCTCAAAATAGCCATTAACTGAAGACATTACTTCTTCATCGTTGGAAAATCTCTGATCACTAAGCCATTTTGTCAAGTTTGGGAACTGAAAATAATCCGAGGGGTGAAATCTGGCAAATAGGATGCATGAGGTAGCAATTCAAACTTTAATTCAATAATTTTGGCCATTGCAATAACGGATTTGTGAGATGGTGCATTGTCTTAATGAAACAACACTTTCTTCTTAGCCACATACGGCCATTTTTGCTTAATTTCTTCGCTCAAACGTTGCAATAAGTTCGCATAATACTCGCCGTTGACAGTTTTTCCATTTTCAAGATAATCAATGAAAGTTATTCCACACGAATCCCAAAAAACGATGCCATGACCTTGCCTGCAAATGAAACGGTCTTCGCGTTCTTTAGAGCCGGTTCTCCCTTTTGAGTCCATTGTTTTGATTGTTCTTTTGTCTCAGATGTGATGTGATGGACCCATATTTGATGCATGGTAATGAAACAGCGCAAAAATTCTACTTTGTTGCTGTGAAACTTCGCGAAACACTCAATTAAAACATCTTCACGACACTGTTTTTGCTCGAGTTTGAGCAAAAGCGGCACTCATCTTGCACACAGATTTCTCATGTCCAAATTTTCCGATAATATGCGATCTACCGCACTTTTTGAAATACCTACTATGTCTGCTCGCTCGCGCACTTTCAGTCGATGGTCATCCAGTACCGCTTTATGGATTTTCTTCACCATTTCTGAAGTCGTCGCCTCATTTGGTCGACCACTGCAATGCTCGTCCTGGCAGCTCGTACGCCCTCGTTTAAACTCTGATACCCAATAGTTCACTGTTGTATACGAAGGAGCAGACTCGTCCAGAGGAGAATCCAGTTCAGTCTTTATATCGGTTGGGCTGAGGCCTTTCAAATATAAGTATTGTATCACGTAACGATGACCAATTTTCTCCATTTTTACAAATTCACTGAAAGTGTGCACTACTGATGTCTGCCAAACAAATACTAAACAAACAAACTTGAAATATATTCTTTATAGATTATATACTTTCTAATACAGTGATATTTTTCAAACAACTACCGCCATCTCTAGGTCAGGCCGGATACTTATGGGACCACCCTCGTACTGTCTTCAATAACGTTTTCTAGTAAACAGCATAAATAATTGTAGCGTCTTCTGAAGAATTAACTGCTATGTTGAACTCGAACAAAAGAATATCTCAGAAATGCTCGTTGTTTCTTCCTCGACAATTTTCTTCAAGTTATTCCAAAGACGCTATCGAATTTACGCTTCAGTCTGATATTTATGATATGTGTTTCATTTGAAAACATTTCATTTAATGAGTAGTTTATAATAACACTAACATTTTAAACATTAAATTTCTGATTTATTGAATATTTACTGCAATCTTTTTAAATAAATTAAATCTGGACATGCTTTCCATAATTTCCCCCCACCTCTCACCAGATAATTCAAGAATCACCAGATCGCGGGTCAAAATGTCAAATACGAGTTAGAGTATTCCTATCATAGAAAGCAATGAATTTACGCGTTTGCAGACAGTCCACAAAGAGACAACCGTTGACAACCGTTATTTATGTTTATCTTTACTAAATAAATGGTATTTGTGTTGTGTCTTCTTAGCAAGAATAACTATTTGTTCTTCTAATCAACGGTTAGCGTCTGTATAGCATTAATGTATACACGGGTGTATCCGTTTGGGAACATAGTTAACGTATATCCTGAACTGACGGCCAACAGTAAATTCCCTCTTTATCTGCGTTTCTTTGGTTGTTTTCCATTTTTTCTGTTTTATTTTCTCTCGTCGACATGCATATCTTGGTTGCAAAATAATGTCAATTCAATTACAATGAAGCACTTATTCACTTTTAATATACACATACGGACGCGGTACCTTAGATTTAGCAATTTACAATAGATACATGAAAACTTCTATATCGATTTTATTACGGAAAAGTATAACTAAGGATTTGCGCAATGCATAATTAACGTCTTGTTTTTTGGTTTGCAGTCAAAATCATAATAGAGTTAGCAAAAATATTATTCTAATTTAATAATAAGATACCTAGAGATATTTAGCACTTGAAATACACACTAACTTAGGTTGTAGACGTCCGTGGCCGTTGTTTATAATTACTTCCTGGTTTCTACCCTGGAAATCTACCCGCGCTCTGTCTTCCTGTGTCGACGTTTCGTTTACATTAAGTAATATACACAGTGCATTCAAAAATATTCAGGATTTTCTTAAAGAAAAACAAAAGAAGAAAAATAAAGCGCCTTTATTTAAATTTTCTGAAATACTTGTTTGAAATATTTTTCTGAGATCCTTCTCAATATGCCCGCCACATGCCTTTGTATGTATTCGAGCATCAAAACGCTCCCATTTTAGCACAATTTTCAATTTAAGTTTGTCAAGGTTACATTCGGTGAGTGCGGTAAACAGTCAATAACTAACACTGATTAAAGACTGAGAAACAAGTGTAAACTAACGTACTGTTGGATGGTAAAGCGCTGAACATCTTCAGAGTATTGGCTACGAAAAGCGATCTTGAACCGTTTTATAAATGACAGCTTGAATTTGAGGATTGAATACAAATTTGGAGTAAAATTTTAGAAACGTAAAAAGCGACCTAGATCGTTTATACGAGGCTTGTTTTTTAAGTAAGGGCCGTTTGAAAATAAAAACCAAACGAAAGAAAATTGTCAAAAACCAAATTTGTTTTCACATTCTATATATGTTTCTTTATTTTCCAAAATACCTGCCAAGTTTGTTTAAACACTTATCAAACCTATCGACTAGATTTTGAATACCCTCTTCATAGAAACTTTCCGCCTGCTCCGATAACCAAGAGGTCACGGTCGTTTTCACGTCTTCGTCATCGCTGTAGTGGTTGCCGCCGAGATGACCTTTGAGGGAGCGAAGATGGAAATCGCTTGGCGCAAGGTTGGGGCGGGTGGTCTAAAACTTCCCCATCAAAAGAGTACAATAAAGCTCGGATCTGAGCGAAGGTGTAAGGCCATGTATTGTCATGGAGTAGCAAAATTCCCTTTGTCAGTTCAATAATCTTGATTATTTTAAAGACACAGAACAGACCGTACAGGTTACCTACACAGCTGCAACTGAGCAAAGATGTTGCGGCGCGCGCACCACCTATTTGTTTATATAACAAAACGGCCCTTGCGGATGCTTCATTTTCCTTTTAGATTCTTGACTGAGACTGGAAATACTACTACCAATGTTCGTTTCTAATAATGTCGCGAGGCTTTTTCTAAACATCAGAATCTTAAGGTATTGTTAAGTATTATTTAGGAAGGTAAAACAGACGATTTAGGCTCCGAAGATGAATACTTTTATACCCTATGTATAAAAAAAAACCGAAATATCTGTAAATAAATTTAGCGATGGCACCTTTTCTATCTCTTTGTAGGCGACAATTACAATCCCAATTAGTGTTGTGTAAACAGATTACCTTTGTCTCACTAGAAATATACATATTTTTAGTATCAGTTCAGTTCAGAAAAATTAGTTTGAATCAAAATAACATGAATACCTGCTGTGCCAAATTTACAAAACTCCAAAAAAGTTTCGAAAATGGAAAAATTCTTGTCTCAAACTCAGTTTTATCAGTGGTTAAACGATTTCGATGAAAAGCCTGACCGTTCAAAAATTGGACCAAATGATAGATACGTAGACAGAAAAATTAGTTGAGGTCAATCAATAGAGCATATCTCACTGCGACAACAGACCTTTCCAGATCTATTATGGTCTTTATGTCGCGTTACAGTATGTTTCTTTAGCCTAACTCCTTTAATCAAATCTAGCAACTTCTATAGAGGTTTCTCAGATAAAGGATATTCATCACCCAATTACAGAAACTATGTTCTTGCCAAACTCTGACCTAGGAATATTACAGGAGTCACGATTTCCTTTGTTGACCTGAAACATTCCAGGTACACATGTTATATTTAACTTCGGAATTCGATCTCGATCATATAACCACCGCGAATGCGTTTGCGGCGATCGATTCTGTGGAGACACTTTTCCAACACTCTTTCACACATATCGGCCGAAACGTTGGCAATTTCGCGTTGGCTTACCGGCATAAACTAAAGACTTAACGTAACTTCATAAAAAGAAATACAACGGCGTTAGCATGAGTATCGCATGAGCGAGGTGGCCACTCGAAAAGACCATTTCTCGAGATTATACGGTTACCGAATTTCCCCTTCAATAGATCAATTGTTAGATCAACTATGTGGCATGTGGCACCATCTTGATGGAGCCACATATCGCTGATGAGAAGTCCATCCAATTCCGGCCAAAAATAGTCAAACAAGATGGCACGATAGCGAACTCTATTGACCGTAACATGGCGATCATTGACATCGACGAAAAAATATGGTCCAATCACACCTTTGGTATGAAATCCACACCACATGGTATCTTTTTGTGGTTATAATGCATTCTCTTAAAGCGCATGTGGGTTTGTTGCTGTCCAATAATGCGTATTGTGTTTATTGACAAAGCCATTAAACCAAAAATGAGCTTCTTCGCGTAAGATGGTTTTTCAATGAAATTCAAATAATCAGGAGGCTTCAGTTCTTGAGTCTATTTGATCTCGTAGGGCTGTAAGCCAAGATCTTTGCTCAAAGTTCGCTACAGTTTGAAATGAAGTACTTACGGCTACGATATTTTCGGTGCTTCGATTGATGCGTTGTTTCATTGTTACAGCAAATTTCAATAGCGAATATTTTGACTCGAATTTATCCACAGACTAATAATTTTCAAACGTTGCTCGTTTGTAAACTTCACCATGGTAAAAATGTTTATATTGACTGATATTTTAGCGTTGACAGATCATGAAAAACTCTCAAGGGTTTGTATTAAAAGACAAAATTGTTATGTCCTTAGTGGAAGCCCTGTTACGTGGCAGAGCATATATATAGTTTCTTCTGTAAAGCTCGTAGTATCCTTAAATTGCCCTGTTGGTAAAACCTCCTCTCCTTCGTTCCTTCTCAGTAAGTCCCTTTGAAAGTGTGAGAGATTGTTCATTAGAAAACTGTTTCATCTGTCTTTGATCAGAAGAGTTCTTTCAATTTTGGTAATGGTGCATCTTGTAATTTTCAAGTGAATAGTAGTAAATTAGGCAGCCAGTCACTGCTACACAATAATCCGAAGAAATCTTATCATTCGTCTATTATGAACTCCTAAGCAAAAGCCAAATTTTTTGGGTGAACTCGATTTAGTACTCTGTAACATTCTCCTACCCCCACACCCCCAAGATATCATTAGCTGTTAAAAGGTAAAAGTGTTACAGCATCATTAAGAATATCTAAAGCATAATGACAACGACATACAAAAATATTTAGAAAACCGATATAAAAGAAGCACAAGGAATTAATTAATCGCCCCAAATATTGTAAAGAAGCTAAAAGACAGTTTGCTAGTTGAAGTAAATGATTCGAGCAATTAAAATTTTTTCGTTTTTATCAAAGGTTTGGATTCTATTCAAGCTTATTGAACAAACTACGAATATAAAATCGTTCAGCGTCTACATTCAATTCTTTCAAAACTCAAGAGGCACGTATTCTAATTTAAATTTAAATTACAACCTTTATGAAAAAACTATATAAAGCGGAAAAGCATTTTAAAAATAAGATCCAATATCAATGTCAAGATATGTAGCTCTTTCCAAATAAGTTACAATTCCTATTATATTTTAACATTCTTCTTACACACATACGATCGGGTTAAAGAAAATTCTAGAAATAAATTCACATGGTTATCGTTAAACAAAAATATTCTTTACTTAAGACATACACTGCAGGCCATAAGTTTGGAATCAGTTCCAGTAAATTCATAAAAATTAAAATTTATCTATGTTACGTTCGTATTACTTTGACATAAGTACAAAGTATTATTCTTAAGTACATTATAAAGCTTTACATAAAAGATGTAGTTTTAAATGCATTAATAGTTGGAAAATAACCAGAGATTAAGGAAACTCTGCGTGCGGTATTATTTATTCGAGCAGGTAATATTTCTGCATAATGAACGATTACCTGGAATGGACAAATTTTATTGCAGACCCTTGCGCATAAACCTTTTGTAATTACATTTAGTTTTTATATTTATAAGTATTTATACATTTTGAAGTAATGAGAATATTTTAGTTGCTTCGTGTCATTTAAAGTGTGTAGACACATAAAAGTGTGTAGAATCAGTAAACATCGTTTGATTATGGCGAAGAGAAAGCAGATATCGCTAGAAAAACGTGTAGAAATTATTAGTCATCATAATCGGGGAGATTCCATACGGGATATCGCGAAAAGAATGAAGATATCGTACAAAGGTGTACAAAATACAATTAAAAGATACCAGTCTACTGGAGGGTATACGGACAGAAAACGATCAGGAAGACCAAAAATTACAACTCCTGCAGAAGATCAGACAATTATATTGACGTCGAAAAGAGATAGAAGATTAACGGCCTCGCAAATCCGCGGTGAGTTTAACAGGGAGCGTGAAACTCGGATCTCTTTAACCACAGTAAAAAGGCGGCTCAGAGCGGCTGGACTGATGGGACGTGTAGCAGTTCGCAAACCGCTTCTACGTCCGCAAAATAAAATAAAAAGGCTACAATGGGCTAAGTTACACAAAGATTGGACAATAGAACAGTGGGAAAAAGTACTATGGACCGACGAATCAAAGTACGAGGTCTTCGGTTCCAGACGTCGGATATTTGTAAGAAGAACTGCTACGGAAAAAATGTTACCGCAATGTGTGGTGCCCACGGTAAAACATGGTGGCGGTTCTGTAATGGTTTGGGGATGTTTTTCTTCGGCTGGTGTAGGAGATCTGGTGAAAATCGACGGAGTTTTGAAAAAGGAGGGTTACAGACAGATTCTCGAACACAACGCTGTGCCCTCCGGTCTGAGATTACTTGGAGAAAACTTTATATTCATGCAAGACAACGACCCAAAACATTCTTCTCATTTATGTAGAGGATATCTCCAACAACAGGAAGCTGACGGTGTTTTACAAAACATGGTTTGGCCGGCACAATCGCCAGACCTCAATCCAATAGAGCTGTTGTGGGAAGAATTGGATAGAAAAGTGCGTGAAAAGTGTCCGACGTCCCAGACTCACATGTGGCAAGTTATACAAGATTCTTGGGCAAATATACCCAATGAAACTCTTACAAAATTAGTGTCTCGTTTACCGCGATTGTGTGCTGCCGTCATTAAAGCAAAAGGAGGGTATTTCGATGAAAAGTCCGTTTAGTTGATAATAAAAATAAGTGGATGTAAATAAATAAAATTTGCTTTTTTTCCTGCTTATTTTATAATAAAACGTTTTGGTATATTAATATTGTTTTATTTTTACAATGTTTGTTAAAGCCACTACAATATTTTCATTATATTCAGAAGTGATTCCTAACTTATGCAAGTGATTCCAAACTTATGGCCTGCAGTGACATATCTATTAAACATTAAAGAAGAATTAATGTTATACATATACTATAACATTTTATGTAAAGCATGTGAATATATCTTTCCAAATTAGTTCTAATTATAAGCCAATAATAACATTTAGTATTTGCGATTTTCCAACACTCTTGCATTGTAAATAATAATACATAAAATTTAACTAATCACCTATGAAATGTTTACCCAATACCGCAAAATAATCAATAGTATGCAAAGTTATTTAAATTGTAAAACATCCATTAATAATGCATGACAAAAAACTCATTAAAATCTGGTCATTACCACTTCCAGTATAAGGTTGAACGGTTAATCACCCAATGAAAATAATTCCTATCTGTCATATAACTATTTTGAACTGAACAGTTAGCTATTTCTATTGTGTTCTATATATACGTACGTGTACAGGTATCTGATTGACGGAAAATATTATACGTTTTCTCCTATATACTTACATATGCGTATGCATACACACTACATATTACAGTTAACTATATTTATCTACTTTTACTAATTTCACCCGAGTCGAAACTACGATTTATATGACTAAGAATGAATCAAGAAAAATAACAATGAGCTATATATTTTAAAACAATATGGAAAACAGTGTTTTGCGAATCTCTTGTAACTGTGACGCTTTACAGTTAGGCAATTGGTTTTTGTCATATACAGAAAGACATAGAAAACAATACAGTTATCATTGCAAACTAAAACAAGACGTATTTTCAATACCTAATAACTAAAATTTTTTTAACGAACGGTATACCTGGTGGCCGTAATAAACAATTCCGACCATTGCTTAAAATTTATCAAATAAATCGATGTGTAAAGTTAATATTAACACTAATAGTATAATAATATACGAGGGTAGTTTGACAAGTAGTGAGAATGGAAAAGAAAATTTTTAAAATACAAAGTAATTTTTATTTTTCAATATATTCTCCTAAAAGAGCAATACATTTATTCCAACGGTGCTCCAATGCCCTTATGCCATCTCTAAAATGCGATTCCGGAAGGCATGCAAAATACTCATTTACGAAGATGATAAGCTCGTCGTTAGATGAAAATTTCTTTCCACCTAGTGCCGTCTTCAATTTGGGAAAAAGGTGGAAGTCGGAAGGGGCTAGATCCGGCGAATAAGGTACATGTGTTACTAATTGGAAATGCGACTCGTGGATTTTGGACATCGCAACTGTGCTGGTATGCGAGGGAGCGTTGTTTTGGTGAAACAGAATCTTTTTCTTTGCCATTCCTGGCCGTTTAGCACGAATCTCAACATTTAATTTTTGTAGAAGTTCTGCATAATATTGTACGTTTATTGCGGCACCTTTCTGAAGGTAATCAATGAGGAAAATGCCCTTTGAATCCCAAAAAATTGATGCCATCACCTTGTTTGCCGATAAAGTGGTTTCCGCTTTCTTTGGAGGTGCAGAACCACGTTCTGACCATTGTTTCGACTGTTGTTTAATTTCGGGTATACTGTAGTGTATCCAAGTTTCATCGCAAGTAACAAATCGCCTACAAAAATCAACCGGATTCCGCTTATAAAAGTCCAAACACTCATTGGAAATGCGCAAACGAGTGAACTTTTGATGAGTCGTAAGCAATCACTGCACCCATCTTGCCGAAAGCTTGGAAAGGCCCAATTCTTTCGTTAAAATGTGCTGTACGCGTTCTGTTGAAATGTTTATCATGTCTGTTGTCTCTCTCACTTTGAGTCATCGATCTTGCATAATAATATTATGGATTTTTATAATTATTTCCTTAGAAGTCACGATTTTGGGTGCTCCAGAGCGCGCTTCATCAACACAGCTTGTTCTACCACATTTAAATTCATTGACCCATCTACTTATTGTGGCGGATGATGGAGCAGAGTCGCCTAATGTTTCCCGTAACTTATCTTTTATTTCGGTAGTTTTCATACCCTTAATTACGAAATAATTTTTTTCCATTTTAACAAAACGACGTGTTGCTTCTTTTTCAATCAACTGTCAAAAATAAACTAATCAACCGATTTATCTAAATATCGGAATGTAAACATATAAATAGCCAACCTAAATTACAGTGCATTTGTTTTACCAATTAGAGCACCACCTATGTGTCATTCTCACTACTTGTCAAACTATCCTCGTAAATATTTTACACTTCAGTAAAAGTAAAATAGACCAAACCTTTACAGTATTTGATAAATATTACATAGTTTATAAAGGAATACCTTGCCGCCCGAGATTTATGTGGTTTATATAAAACGAATGTACATATGTGCAAACACTTACGGACTTTTTTAATGGTTGTGTCTTCCAAGAACTCATAGAGACCAGAATATGGTATCGGATCCCCGTCCCCATTGAACACATGGTTTTTATTTTTTACAATAAAAATGTTCTCGCATCTAATTCACGGTAATTATTTATGGTGACAGACAATCTGCGGTTAAGCTATGATTATTTTCTAACACATATTTCGTCATACTGGATTTCTCTGGCTAATTAAATTTAATTTGAGAGTTTATACCGGATTCTTATTGACCATTTAATTTGAACAATTTATTCTTTATCACAATCCCGACAGTTGATTTCATATATCTTGGATATATGATTAAAATCTGATTGAACTCGAAATGTAACTTGAAAATCTTACTTAAAGTTTTTGTAGGTCGGTGAAATGGTGAGCATATAAATAACTTATCACTATTGTTTTGAGGTGACGAACAAATGTGAGTATTACTGTAAATCCAGGTGCGACAGTGTGATTAATAAACTGTTGATGACAACTAAGTCTTCGAAATACCTATACAGAATACGAACACAGAAAGGCGGTTTCTTCCTTTTTTGATTAATTCAATTAACCACTCTCCAATAATATTTACCTTCAAGAAACGTTAACATATTTTAGTTGCAAGTTATCGAAGAATTTTCAAATTTATTTTTAATTTTCTTATATTATTTTAACATATACATGTATTAGAGGTTTACAAGACTTTCATTTAGAAAGCCAAGCATACTTTTGCAAAGCGAATAGTGTTGTGTTTACAAAATTAATCTTCTGACCCAACCAGCGCACAAGTTGACCTCACCGATGAAAATGAATTGGCATTCTTTGCATGATATCCAGTACTGAGACAACGGTTTGGATTCAGAAACACAGGTTTCATTAGCCGGAACAAATGTTCAGTTTGTTTCTTGTTGTCAGGCATCTCACTGAAGCTTAGACATGTCGAAATTCACGTTCGAAGTAAGAAATACGTATTTAGCCAATATGCTCAAGATATATGTATATTTTGATTCTTAATTCTCCGGCCATGTGAAACGATATTAATATTTTAGAGATAATTTCAGAAGTTGTAATTTTTATAGTCCTTGTCGTGGATCATCTTCGATGCTCATATCACGACGTTTAAATTAGGCAACCCAAACGACACCTTGGCAATAGCAAACTCCTTTTTGAAACAGGTACCTTTTTGTCCTTGACACAAAGACTTAATAAAATTTAAGTTAGGTAAGAGGTCTACAATTGAGACGTCAATAAACAAATATAAAATATAGGATGATGACCTATGGAGAGGAAGCTAGAGCAGAGTATTGAAAAGGCAAATAGAATAGTGGAGATTAAGATCCTCAGAGCAATTACAAGATGTACAATGCAAGATGGAAAACTATACACTACATATAGTAGTGGTAAGATGGATAAGAACTAAAAGACGTGGATATAATTAACATGTGACTAAGATCGCAGGCAACACACGAATTCGAACTGGAAAACCATAAGGAATCCAATCACCAGGAAGACCATCCAGAAATGAATGAGCTGCCAATAAAAATCTCAAGAGCTACAGTAACAAAATTAAATAATAAGTTTTATTCTATATCATATTTTCCTGCAGGATCGAACTTAACTCTTATTACATTGTGATTGTATTTCAAAGATCTCACATGTCTGATTTTACTTTGAAAAATTAGTGTTGGCTTCAGTATCGGTCCCGTAGAATCGCGTATAACTGTAGTAAAGACATAGAAAACATTTTATAAACAATTTAACCACTAAAATTTAATATTACTTCAGGGAATATATTGACGACAACGCTTGATTTTGTCAAAGTCAAAGTCGTATATACAGTGGGAATCAAAAGCATTTGCTGATATATTAATTGGTAATAATTCTTTCGTTAGTCTGCACCAATTAGGTGGTGTTTGTTAAGTAAATACCCATTTCTTCACAAATTGATTATTTGCCGAAATTGGCGTTCTTTGATTTCTATCCTAAAGGTGGATTTTCTTGATAATAATCAGAATTAAAAAACTGTGTTTATTGTTAAGAAATTATTATTAATTAAATTTTTTGATATACAACAATTACAATTTTAAATTTTGGAACAGTATCAAATGTAAACTATCTTTTCAATTCATAATAATTGCCATATCGGTGCAGCGAAGATGGAAAAATTCAGAATTTCCTCGCAACGTCTATATTCATTTTTAGTTTGCTATATGTGCTTGGGCATCCTAGAATGAACATGTTACATTTTGATATTTTAATACGTCGACATTAACAGGATGACCACCTATGCAACCTATTAATTTAACTTTTATAAATGGCATTTAATAACAGCTTGAAATGTGCTATTTCCATTTTCATCTATAAGTAGTTCTGAGGCGGTACACGTCCATCGCAATACACCGTTCAATGCACAAAAGCATTTATTATAATCAAACGGTAGCAATAGCTTAACTAAATAATCAATTTGATGAGTGGGAGCCGTGTAATTAAAAGATGTTTCGAACACTCCACACACGTTCTTTTTGCTTTTTTCTTTTTCTCTTCTTTTTCGTTCCTTCTGTATACAGAGTAGGCCGGTGTGTCGCTGTAATTAAAAGGAAGTCGAGGCGCTTCGATACCAATGTTACTATACGTTTTTATAGAGAGACGCGATATCTCATAAATAGGTAATTTTCTTTTTATAAATAAATGAGTTTATAAATAGATAATCTCATGTTGATCGCCTTATTACCATGATAATTAGTAATCTTATATGCGCGAATTTTCCTTCTTATTTCAGGTGTTCATTAATAACTCAGATTTAACTTATAAGTATGTACATGTATGCGCGTGTTTGTATATGAATGTATCATCGAGTGGAAGTTTTCCACAATGTTCTCCCGAGAATCGGGGAAATTATTTGCATATTTTAACGAAGTCAGTAGGTGTGCACGTAAATAATAATAAAAATGGGAATCTCATTGAAATATACACGTGCTGAAAATAGAATAAAATATTTAATAAGTAATTTTATGCAGTGACGGGCTTAAATGAAAATTGCAAGAGGAGGAATAAATTATAAATTAAGTTTCTTATTCTCGAGCGAGGAGAGACTGAGCTTACAACATTATCTGAAACTAAAACTTGAAATTATATATTCGTATAATTATGATATAAATTATAGAGCAAATCGATTAATGCAATTTAAACCAAAAGAATGTGAATTATTAATAAACGTATTTAATAACTGATTATGTATAGTGGTCAGAAAACTGGGGATAAGCGCCTGGTAGAGCAACTCAGTGATTTATTCCGGAGTCGACAATCCAAATTCAATGAAGTGGTATGGTTCTCCACTAGGTTACACCAGTTGTTTGAAAGAAATGTAAATATGGCAACACTGAACCGGACATGTATTGTAGCAGCAATGTTGAACTATCTTCTAAGTAACCAGAAACAGCAACTGAAGGGGGCCGAAGGCGTGCAGTCATTACCGATAGCTTGCGTCATGTCAATAACGCAAAGATGCTTCACAAAGGTGGTTTGTTAACTAAGATGTATATAAATAAATTTCTAAATAGTTCTTGTACGTTAGAGTATACAACAACCAAAATTAAATGTGTTATTTGCGACATCAATATTTTGCCGTGTAACATTATGGACTGTAAAGGACATTAAATGTTAACACAACGTGATGAATACAAAATATTTTTATTTGATTTTAGAGCAAATATATTTCACATTGGAAGTTACTAAACAGAAAAAAATTACAGTATAATTTACAGCGCCTGAAAGACACGATTACTGACTTTATATGGTTATTGGTTGATAAAGCTACAAATGTCAAAAAATTTTGTTACAAGTGTATTACTACGTACTTCAAAAAACGATAAGATTTAAATTCCTCTTCTTTTATGTAGTAAAATATTACGAAAAAGAAACGCGGAATACTTAGTGCAAATTGTAGAAGATGCTGTTGGAAAATTTCTTATGCCACCAACCTAATATTGATTACAAGTGATAGTTCAAACATGGCTAAACCTGGGAAAATATTAAAAGTGCCTCACGTAACACGTTTGTTCCATGCAATTCATCTGGTAGCAGAGTGTGTTAGAAACAGCTATACGATAATTAAATTAATAGCTTTTACCAAACATGTTTAGATTAAATCTTCCAAACGCATTCACGAACTTAAAAATTCTTGTCCGGGCAGTCCTTTGCTACCACAGTCGGTATTAGTTAGATGGGAAACGTGGCTTCAAGCAATAATATATTACGAGAAACAGTTCCACTTTGTTGACATTGCATTTTGACAGTAAATTCGAAAGAAGTCCAAGCAATTCCATTAAGCCAACAACTGTTTATAGATATGGAAAATTAAACAACTAAGTTACCTGCAATTTTAAATAAGAATCCCGATTTTAAAACTATACCGTGCACAGAACAATATTTAAGTGAAAAGCAAGAGTGTAAAAGTGATACGAAAGAAATTCGCGAATATTACTTCATTAGACGGAGAACGCTCATTTTCCAAATATACAATCACATTTTCACCCCGTCGTAGGCATTTGAATAAATCTTCAATGGAAAGTATACTTATAATACTGATTAAGTACATTATTTAATTTATTTATAATCGCACATGTCCTCTCACTGAAGCTATACGCTACTGCAAAGGTTTACTTAACATTAGTTATCGGTAATCGCTTCATATGAATCTTAAAATACGAATTTCATTCAACCTAAAAATAACTAATATGAAAAAATAGTATTAAATATTCTAACTGGTAGCCATCTGTTTCCAAACATAGTTGTAATGTTTGTTCTACGAGGAATATTCACTTCTCGAACTGTTTAGTTCATGACGGACGTCGAATCTTCATGAATAGCAATCAATATTTGTTCTTCTTTTGAATTGTTCGCCGCTCTTTAGATAAGTATACTCCTACTATGATAATTGGGTACAAACCAGTCAGTTTTTCGCAGTCGCCTGATCCATTCTATGAAACGTTTTCATAGGTGGGTATTGTCGTTGTGGATACCATTTAGTATTCTTCTGTCATTTTTGCATTTCCGTTGCAAAATACGATATACGTATCAGCGTATTCACTGAAAGTGAACATTACACACTGTTATGAAAGGCATAGTCTGACAACTTATTTAAACAAATGTTAATCTACGTAAGGTCAAAATTTAATCAAATAGTTTCTAATTTTAAATAGACACCTCCATTGGCCATAGTATAGCGTGTTTCAAAAAGAATATACGTATTACAAAGTATTATTTTGTCCAAACTATATATCGCTGCGCCTCGGCTCGGCTATTGGAGAACCGAATACATAGTCTAGTTTATTTAATAGCTGCTAGATGTTAGCTGTCTTCTGCTTTTCTTGGTAACCGTTATATGTTTAAAATGCCTACTCCGCAGCAGAAATCGTTTTGTGTTCTCGAGTTTGCGAAGTGCAATTCCTTGATTACAGTGCAAAGACGCTTCAAGTTGAGCTACCAAATTGATAGGTGGAACATTCGCAGAAGGTATCGACAGTTTGTAGATACAGGATGTGTATGTAAAGGAAAGAGTCCTGGCCGCTCTCGTGTTTCTGAAAAAAATGTTGCACGAATTCAAACTGTTTTCCAACGAAATCCTTCAAAATCAAGTCGTCGTGCCAGTCGCGAGTTACAACTGCTTACAACCACAATTTGGCGTGTTTTGATACGTCGGTTGGTTATGAAGCCGTACAAGTTACAGTTGCTACAAACTCTGCGTCCTGACGACAAACAGAAGCATGTGGCATTTTGTAACGAGATTCATGATGCTATTGACAATGATAAGTTTCGCACAACGCATCATGTTCAGTGATGGAGAGAATTTCCATGTTAGTAATCTGTAACACGGTTAACTGTCAGCAGTCTCGCTATGTTACAAAACCGGTTGTTTCCGAGGCTGCACGAAGACAACTTCATTTTTCAATTCTCACTAGAGTCGCCAAGTGCGTGAATATCTGAATGAAACTACCGAACCGTTGGATTGGTCATCAAGGAGCTGGCGACTTAGCATGTCTCAGCTGGGCTCCACGGTCACCGGATTTGACATCTTGTGACTTCTTCCTATGGGGTTTCGTTAAAGACAACGTTTATATACCACCACTCCCATTGAACCTGGAAGAGTTAAAGAACCGGATACGTGCTGCCACAATATCAGTGACGAAATACATGTTTGCCCGAGTATGGGAGGAATTTGGGTATCGATGTGATATTGTTCGTGTCGCTGATTGAGCACATATTGAACATCTGTAATCTGAACTTGAGAGGTTCGTAAATGTGTGTGTAAAGTTTCATATTCGTATGTCTTAAAGTTTAATAAATAAATGCATTCGAAATACGTATCTTCTTTTTGAAACACCCTGTATTTTAATTATAAACATTCTAATGAAGAAATGTCAAAAAGGTATTAATCGATTAGTTACGTCAATATAATTTTACGTAGGTTCATTTTCCAATTACACCGAGATAATTTTCCACAAGTAATTTCAAAAATTTCTTTAAATTCTGATTGTAAATTTTTAATTTGATGGCTTCGAAGGACCATATATGTAGATTTTTTGAATTGAGACTACCGACTCAGAAGGAATCATAGTGTCGCTCTACCTGGCGTTTCTCAGCACTTTTCTGGCCACGGTATAAAAGTATGCAAAATAATTTCTGGGACTAATGTGATGTGCAGATCATGTAAAAATTTCAGGTTTGTAGTATTATCATCGTGTAAATAACACTGGCATGTGTACAAAATATCATACGTGTCAGTTAAAAATTCAATTACTTGAGTTATTATGAGTAAATGGATTAGAAACCTTTTATAATTATCAGTTATATATAAGAATTCGTTCTCCGTTCTAGGCCTAACATAACTGTAGATATCTGAACAGAGTTTATCTAATTAAAATACAGGAAAAATTAAGTATTACCCGACATATTTCAGAGAGCGGTCTTAATGTAATGTAGGGAATTTAAAATTAACAAAAAATGTTTATAATCATAGAGGATTAGACAGTTATAAAAGCATTTTCGTTTACAAAACAAAAGTAATATCGTTAATTCGGATAACGAACCTGTACCGCAGTTCAGTCCGTAGGAGTTGTTAGTGTAATTATCATTGGTAATACCATTAGTTGCAACGTTAATTGTTGCCGTTAAGGTGAATTTCTACGAGTCACACTTAATAACTCTTAGATAAGTATATGTGCATACAAATTGTTAAGTTAAACTTCTACTATTATTGGTGTTATAGCGACCTACTTTAGAAGTATTTACTTAATCCTAGAACCATTCTACCTTTTGTTGTAAGATTATATAGAGTAGAATTATGTCACCTTCAATCATATTTTTCACAACTCTTTTCTGTTTTGTGTGCTTTTTCATGTTTCTCACCATGTTCCTCTTCTTTGAACTTACCTGTTCATTCCATATTTTCCTGAATCTTCCCTTCTTCATTCTTCCAATTCTTCTGGCTTCATACAGCCTTTTACATAATAGGTTTTTACTCATTCTTTGCATCTATCCTAATTGTTCCCAATTTATTCATTGTCAGTTTTATCTTTCCTAGACTTGTTTTCAACATTCCTGAAGAATAATATCTCTGTTGCTTTTATATTTTTTCCTTTGTACCTTCATGGTTATCTATGTTTTACATCCAAAGGTCATGATTGATTTATTATCTTCTTCATTACCTTTATTTTGCAGTGTTGAGAATATCTACCATCCGTCGGTTTATCTCATTTTCTTTATGTAAACATTCATGTATATCATTTTTAAATGGTATTAAATGCGACAATGTTATTTTGTAGGCTTCTTTCGGAATCACCAAAAATGCCCTGTCCTCGACATAACCTGCCTGATGTTTTGTTTGCCTTCTTCTATTACCTCGTCTAAAAGCAATTTGAAAAGCAACGTGCTTAAGATCTAACTTTGTTTCAACCCTACAATTTTTATTAAGCTTTTTTTTCTTATTTCTTACATCTTTTCAGATTTTTATGCATTTTTATACAAACATTTAGACACTCCATTTTTCTTTTCCCCAAAGTTTCTATATCTTCTCTACAGAGTAAATGTACATTTTTCTGCGATATCTTAATACCTTTTCAGTTAATTTTTAAATTAAACCAGGCTTGTCAATTTAGCAATCTAAAAAGTTTCCAGGACGACAACGAAATGCAGGCATTTATGATGGCTCATTTTGAAAGAAATTCTTTTTTGTATTATATTTTTAAATAAAACTATATTTTTCACCACTGTTTTATTGTAGTTAGGCCAAGAGTTTACCATAGTTACCATATTCTATTTGTTACTTTATAAAATTTGTTCAATAGCAACATCAATTTCCCATTTTCTATCGTATTATACTTTCCTGTTGAACATTAATAGAAATGTTAAGATAGTACGTTAGCCAAAATTGGCACCATAATAACGCCAAATAAAAATAATGCAATTTTATTTAGCGAGATTTCCATAACTGGATGTGATTTTGTAATGTTAACCTATAATTGCTCTTTTGTACGTGGTTTATTGGACTTCTGTACGCAATAATTAATCGTCTTGTACGTGGTTATGGCGATTTTTTTTCCGATGAATTATAAAAATTTATTTTAGTGTATAATTCGAATCTGTAATGATGAGCCTTGCTGTCTAGACAGTGAGGCCGTCGGTTCGAATCTCACTCATATTAATATACTGACTCACTAAGTTAAATATCGTATCGCTAAAAAATTAAGGGATCTATTTCATTTATTACTTCTTCTTTACAATCTTTAATGCGTAGATGCCAATTAGCCACTTTGAACGCAACATAATATGATTCTATAATTTACTAAACTACAAGTTTACGATTTTTGACTTATACGAGGGAGCGTTTTTAAGTTCGCGGAATGGGGGAAAAGGAGAAAAAATAAAAATAGAAACTTATTTTTCTTTTTCAATGCATTCAATATTATTAATATTTTCAATGTATGCAATCCTAATACATTTTTCAGATGTTTGAATTCGCTTGTGTATGCCGTCACAAAAAATGTTTTATTTTTGTTTGCAAAATACGCCAAAAACTACGTGCATTGCTTCTTCATCGCTCATAAATTTCTTTCCACGCCATTCGTTTTTTCATTTTTGGAAACAAATAAAATTACTCCAGCGGTGTCTGGACTATGCGGTGGGTGACACAAAATATCAAAGCCCACTTTATGCAGGGCAGCCGGTGCAACACGACTCTTCTGGACGGAAGCAAGACACCTTTCGCCAATTTTCTTCTTCCGTCTTCTTTAATAGCATCTTTTAACTGCTGTATCTAGTATACGCTTTTATCTTTCCAATTTATTAACAGTATTCCATCTGAGTCCCAAATAAATCGTCACCATGAGTTTTCCGGCCGATCGTGGTACTTTATACTTCTTGCATGGTGGTGTGCCTTTTATGTCATTGCACGTAGTCTTGGTTGCACTCTGGTTCATGACAATGAACCCATGTTTTATCCTCAGTAACAATTTGATTCAATACATCATCCCTGTCTTCAATACAGATGTTGAAAAACATGCACGAGAACATTTGCCCGTGCTGTTGTTTTCGCGGTGGTTTAAGCATTTTATCTTCAGACCAAGCAAGACGAGCATGAAGAATTTTAAAAATGCTTGGACCTGATGTCTCAATAATTACTGCAAGTTGTTTTCTTTAGCCGAACATCTTCCACTATTAATATTTCGGCTTTTCTAACAAGTTCTGGAGTGGGGTCACTTCAATAGCCCCCTCCCCTCGACGTTGTGGGTCCCTACTATCTTACTTAAAAAGATATTGTCACTCATAATGAAAAAGAAAATCGCAAGCGGTACGGTAATCTACAGAGAACAAGTTCGTTTACCTTGGTAGTTTACCTGAAGAGAATTTAATACTCTAAACGCGTCGTAAATAGTGTGTGTTTCATTTGAATTAGTCTCAGACGTTCGCTACTGATGCAATTATGATAAAATTTTATATTTACACTAATAATGAGTAACTGAACACGTTAGAATATGAAGAAGGTCCCACTACCATCAACCCCCCTCCCCCTCCAACATATAAGAATGGCTTGAAATACATTCAGATTGTTATAATGCGAGAGTGACAATACATTCATTTTAATATTTCTTCCATGAACTCTGCGTGGACTTTATATTTAGGACGTTGAAAAAATGTGGCTTTAAATCGATTACCATTACACCACATTCGTATACTTCTCTGTCTATTTAATATAACAAATTATTGTAAACGATATAAACTTAATTTGTGCTAAAAACTTTGACTTAATCCATATTTACAAATTTCAATAAATTTGTATGAATAAAGATGATACTTTTATACTACGAACGTTCAAAAAAATTTTTAAACCTCGCATATTTTTTTGCCTTTTCCATTAATTTTATTCACGCAAAAATGCATATTCAAAGCGGGTCTACCGAGAGGATGTGCGTATAAAGATTTGTACTTATGTATATCAGGCTATGTTCATTAAAATATTGAAATAATTCAGGCAAACGTGTGCCTTCTGTACTGTCAGATCAAAGTAATCCCTGTGAGTAGAACTAATTTTTTTTTACTAATTTAAATATTCCAACATTTGCGGAAACACATTCGTTTGAGTTAGAAGCGCACATGCTCATGCAATATCTAAAGCGGAAAATCCAACTTTATGCGTGAAAGATAACGTACCAGATTCATTTTCTGCTTTGTAGCAAAACAGAAACTTTTTATTTGGTATATGGTACCGATTTTATAATATGTGAGCTCTGAAGAAAGATTAAATGAAAAACGATTGAAATAAGAAACCACAACTTAAAATACTGTTTGTGTTCAGATACATCTATTTTATTTCCTTAGATCTTAATTTTCTTGAACACAAAATATGCAAAAGGGTTTTTAAAAATTAATATATTTTGAACACTTTAAGAACCAAATATTTTACAAATGGAGTAATACATATATTAGTAGACGGCATTCTTAAATTTCCATTTAGAAATTTTATGTATAAATTAACAGTATAAACGTAGTATTTTCAAAAATTTTCTAATATGCAGTTCATAAATTATAAGAACTAGCTTTTAACCGTCAAGATTTATCGGTAGGTTCTGATTGCGAGTCCTAATTCACCAAAGCACCAATAGAAAACAAATTTCTGATTTATACTGGATTGCTACACACGTCCGTTCAATATAATACCATTTGTTCAACGAAATACATATTCTAAAAGAGAAGAACTTTTTAGCAAATGCACAATTCATTATTTTCTATCAATTTGGTTCAACGTTCGGGCAATTTCGTAATGCCATTTCTCCAAGGTATCGTTTAGACTCTGGAAAAATGTGTAAAGGTAAATTTTGATGTCTTTCGAAGATTCGAAGTTTCTCCCATTAAAAGAAGTTTATAGAGAACAAAACAAACGATAATCGGATGGTGCAATATCTGGGCCATGTGAAGGGTGAGGTACAATATCTTACGAAAACTCTACCAGTTTCTGTACAGTGATACAAATGTATGGAGTCTTGCGTTGTTGTAATGCAAAAATATTCGTCGTCTATTAAGTAACACAGGCCGTTTTTTAGCATGAGCTTGCTTCAAATTATTAAGTTCTTCACAGTATTTGACTAAATTGATCGTCTAATTATTCGGTAGCAGCTCATAGTAGACTATGCCCTTGAAATCCTACCAATTGCACACCATTACTTACTTCATTCGGAGGGTGATCTTTGTTTGAGGAACACTGTCCTTTTTACACCAAGACCTGCGGCGCACAGCACTGTTATAGAGAATTCATTTCTCATCTCCAGTAATCATATTCTTAAAAAAAGATTTTTCTTTGTTCTTTTTAATGAGTTAATCGCCAATGAGATTTTGAAGGCATTGACTGCTCTTTCTGACGACAAAAGCCTTTGACCACGAAGTTCGTTCTTGATTTCTGGAAAAGTAAAGAAATCGTTGGGAGTTAGGTCCGGACTACACGAAGGATGGTCCAACAATTCGACGTTTTGTTGCGTTAAAAATTCATTTGTCTTGCATGTTGTGTACGAACTTGCATTGTCTTGGTGGAGATAATTCGTCGTTCGGAGTTGTTTTCCATCACCTACTTTCGAGACACATGCTGCGACCATGTTTTTGGAGACGCTCGTCAGCTTTTCTTCACCTTGAAATACCCAAACAGACGACTGGCGTTTATTTTTTGGCTCACATGAGTAAATCCGAGATTTATCACCGATGACAATGTTGTACACGTTTTTAGAGTTTTCCGCGTTGAAGCGATCTACAGTTTTTGACATCAATTCACCCAAACTGCTTTCTGTGTTTCGGTCAACAGATGCGGTATCCAACGGGAAATTCTTTTACACACAATTGTTTATGCAAAATTTGAATTGAAGTCTTTGAAATTGCCAATAATGCGTCAATCGGGCGATATGTCACATGTTGATCTTCACTGATGATTTTGGGCACAACATCGACGTTTTCCGTCACTTCCGTTTTTGGTGAACCTGCTCTTGGATCGTCGTTAAGACTAATCCGTCCAGGTTTGAATTCTCCATACCAACGAGAAATTGTTGACTGATGTACCGCTTCATTGTCGAAAACAGAAACCGACTCAGCGAGGTATTCTTGTTAAGATAATTGTCTTCGAAAATTATGAAAAATTATTCTGTGAAAATGTTCTTGGTTTAATTCCATTTTTCAACTAACTTGTCAACTTTGACAGTTCATTGTAGCAACAACATTACACGTATCGCACTGAAACTTTGGATTTAGGATAACTAAAGATGGAAATTATTATTTAGTACTGACGTTTGATTAGTCGCGCCCTCAGTGCCCTACTATGCAAAACTTGAATGACATCCCACGTATATCCTGATAATAATACATGAAAACTATCATAGCTAAAGACATAAGTAATACTCACTTTTAAGTGTAACAATGACCGCAGTAACATTAACGTAATAATGAAACGAACACTGAAGCAAAATGGAAGAATGATGCGCGTTCAATTAGGGAATTGTAGGAATGAGATTAACTAAATTAAGTTGAAACATATTATAATAATAATAATGTCTTTGTTGTCCAATAGATTGTTACAATCCAATAACAGGACAAAAAAATATAAAAAAAACAAATCATCAGATAATCAAACAATAGTAACCTAATTATTGTTCACAGTATATCAAAAAGAAAAAAGAAAAATGAAAATAAAGATATAAATAAATACAAATATAGTCATACACACACACCCATAATTAAGAAAATTAAGAAAATTAAGACAAACGCGCCCTAGCGACAGCCAGTATCCGCCTCAAGGAATCAAAATTTATATCGCAATGGCCCGACAAACCATTGAAGGCCCGACATGCACCTGCTAATGGGGAGTTGAAACCAATATTGGTACTAAATGTTTCGATATAAAAGCAATGGCTATGTCTAGCCGACACTCGCGGTACCATAAAATTAAGCTGAAGCAGCAAATGAACACAATCTATATTTCCTCTAACCAAGTTAAATACAAACTTTATACTGTTTAGTTGACGTCTGACTTCCAAGGACTCCATTCCAAACTTATTTAGAAGAAAAGAGTTCTCGACTCCTCGCGGAGGGCACACACCCCCCCACCCTAAAACACAAAAACCTTAAAAACCTTCTCTGAACTCTTTCAAGTGACAATTTGTGAATCTCATAATAAGGATGCCAGACTAAAGATGCATACTCCACCCTTGAACCTATATACGTCAGGTACAGCTGCTTAATCGTAGAAATATGAAAACAATGAGAATTCCTTATCACGAAACCCAGCACCCTCAGAGCCACCGCGGCTATGTGATTGATGTGCTTAACAAAGGTAAGCTTGGAATCAAAGTAAACACCCAAGTCTTTTATTTCAGTGCATCTAACAAGAGAAACACCATTAAGTGTATAATTATAGATTACTGTGTTGACCCTCCTCGTATATGTTACAACTCTGCATTTATCCACATATCCACACATCCGCATTATGGATAAGCATTTTAATATTTACATGTAGTTCACATTAGATTTTGCTTCTATAAATTTTTATGAAAGGCTTAAGTAAATTAATCTTCAAATATGCATCTGCCGTTCATTTGCCTCTGAGATAAAAATCTGCAAACATACACATCTAACAAAGTCAGAGGTAATTATTATGATATGTTTCTCTCAATCTTATTTATGCAAACAAGAATTATTCAGCAATGTCGTGATTGAATAATACAGATAATAAGCGGCTAAATATGCATATTGCGAAATTTCATTTTGACGTGGAGACGCGAAGCGGAGAAGAGCAGAGATAGTCAAATAACACGACTAAACCATTCTGGATGATAATACATAAATTATATGCAAGGAAAAAATTCATCCACACGAAAGAACAAGAACAGGAATAGCTCGAGCGTGTAGAAGAGAAAAAGAAGAAAGTCAACACTGATAAATATTCATAAATCCCCGTGACCCTATTACTAGTGTATGCGGCACATTGTGAGAAACGATAGCAATTACATATTGAATATTCGAATGTCCTCCTTTCTGGAAATTCACGAGATAGATGTTGGTTGAGGCATTCATCCTCCGCTTAAATGGTTATTGATGATTTTTAGTCATTTCTCACTGGGTATCAGCGTGTGTGTATGTGTGCTTGTTTGTACACGTTGTATGTAAGCAAGTATGCCCCTCTAATAACTAGCCATGATAGTTCCATATACTTTCTGTCTGCGTCAGAGATATATAATCGATTCCGTATTTATTATGTGAATTACGGTTATTTTCTGCGGATTATCTAGTGCAAACGTCCCTATATTTGGTATAATCCGTTGACTTATTGCTCGTGGACATTCGTTTGTGTGCGTGTATACACATTATCGATATTTCAACGTTTCGTAATAATAAAGCAACTGAAGTTTCTGCTATATGTAAAAAAAATCCTTTAAAAATACACTACCTATCTTCTAGTTGTAAAATTTAAATTTTTAAATCATTACTTTTGATAAATGTCCGATTTAATATGCTTTTATATTTACTGCAAATAACTAACAAAATATGCTTTAAATATTAAAAAGATGAGATTACACCATTGAATGTAACAGTTGCGTAGTTTGAAGTATTTTAATAGTTTTTATTTGTTGAATATATTACCCTGCTATCATTTACATCACGCAGTATTAATGGTTAAATTAAGTTCAAATGAAAGTGTGACCACATTTAAGCTAAAATTCCACAGTTATTTCCAGGTAAATTTGTGTTGCGGTTTTTCTTATGGTACCATAACAATTCTTCAACCAAACGATTTTGCGAAATGTTATCATTAAGCTGACTAGTTTCATTCGAAGGTCCAGCGTACGCAATATTTAATATTAAAAAAATATTATATTGCAAACAAGAAATAATTAGATTTAATTATTTCTTTAATTATATAAAACATTGTACACTACTGTACATATTAGTTCGGACACTCAAATAAATTTAAAAAAAGGGAAAACAGTTGAACTAATTTATGTTGAAACTTAAATTTTTATTGTATTATTGTTTATAGATGTTTATAAAGTATAATAATAAAAATTAAAGTAATTCTAACCTTAAATAAACAAAGATATCTTAAACATTTCACACATGGAAGAAACCCCTTTTGCGCGAAGAACAGCCCGTACAATTCGACTCATCCGTTTCAAGGACTCTATTCGGTATACTATTCCATTCTTCTTGCAATATGTTGCAAGTGATTTGCCGAGGTTGGACACACTTTTATGACCCACCTGTCCAATTCATTCCATAACAATTCTATGGGGTTTAGGTCAGAGTTTTGAAGTGGCCATGTCACTATTTGTAAGGTATTATTGTTTTGTTCGCTATTGAAGAAATTCTTATGTATTAAGAAAGTTTAGAATGCTCCATTTTTTTTGGACAAGTCTGTATGTAATTTTTACTGTTTCATTCTCGTGTATTTATGTGTATATATTTGATATATTTCTCGCTTCTGCTTTCTTCTCTCTATATATATTTTCCTATAATATTTTTCTTAATTAAAACATAAACCATACAAGCACAGAACTAGGTTCAATTTCCTTTTCGCTGTTTACACAAAATCCAATGACTTGGGCAGTGCAGAGGGCAACGGCAGAGAATAGACGTTTCCAGTAACTCCGCAACGCCCTCTATATTGCTCCCGTTCCATTGCCTACGAGAGCGCTCTTCATAAATCAAACGGGCGATAATGAAAGTTCTGTTAGCGACGACATTGACACAAATATAAATCATAATAATAATTCGAGAGCGGCGCGGAGAAAAAGCGAGATGCTCTTACACCATATTTGTGTTGCGAGATTGTTGTCCGCTTTTATTTATACTGTTTCTTTTACGATATTAGTATTTTTATTGATATTATTAAGATGTCTACGCGTTAAAAGGGTAAAAAGAAATTGATTTAAGTGCAATAGATTAATTGTATTTGTTTGGTTGGGACCAAGAATAGCGCTATGCATGTCAAGTTATTGTTTATGGTATTCATTTTATTTTATTACTAGATGACGCGATGAACAATTAATTATCACGTACATAATTAACTCCTTATATAACCGCTTATAATTGATACTGTTTTCAACAGATTATATCCAAACAAAATTGAACATATTAGTTCCTAATATTTTACAAATGTCCAAAGGCTATTGATTAGATAGTTTTTTAAGTAAAGTACTACAAAAAAAACTTTAGCATACTCTAGAAATATAGCAAAAACAAAATCAAAACATAAAAGACATATAAACTTCTGCTGAATTAAAAACAATTGTCTATGTTGTGGTAGATTTGTCATAACAAGTGGATCTTCACCTTTCTCTGAAATACAAAAGGAGAAAGACCACGAAGGGATGAAGCTATTCAATTTTTATTGTCAATAGGGATGGACCCGTACCGATCAAAGGTCGATCGAAGACACCCACATGCCATGAGTTCGTTTTTAATATTTGAACATTTGCTTTATCGCAAATACACGAAAAATAGAAATAGAAAGAATATTTTTGTTTATAAATCTACCCCTTACGACTTTTGATGTTTAACGTATTGTTCATTTTGATAAATAAAATTGTGGAAACAAACAAAATGGAAAATTAGTTTAATTGCGCTTTTGGTTTTCTATTTCATGAACTTTATTTTAAATAGGACAAGTATTTCGAATCTTTTGGTTCACTATCAACGACCTTATAGCAAACTTAAGAAATAGCAGTAGTTATGGAATAGCATTAACTTAAACAATTCTGAATATACTTGAAAGTATTTAGACAGATGAAAAAAGCAAAACGTGACTCAAAAGTGTGTTTGTAAGTATTTACAAATAATAAAGACTTCAAAAATTAAAGAATGTAAATGTTTCAGTGCAGTAGTTCAGCCCTGAAGATGTCCCATACAAATGGGTACGAAACGTCTGCAGATGTACAAGTGACCCGGTTCCAGCCCGGAAACCCAGAAGCAGATAGCATGAACCACAACCGCGGAAGTCTACGTACTAGATTAAAGAATGTAACATTTTATTATTTTTATAGCGATGTCAAATAGCTTTTCACACCCTAACATGAAACAGTATATAAAAATCAAATTGCTTGGAATGAAAGCGACTCAAAACAAAGTGAACAAGTACAATAAAGTACTTAATATTTTTCTATAAACCGGGTGATTACATCCTCAAAGATTGGATTGTAGAGAAGCACATTAGCCAGCAGTTCTGACATTTTCAATCTACTTTTCGAATTACTTTTTGACGAAGAATTATGCCTTACAAATTAAAGTCTGCGATATTTCATTCAAACAAATATATGCATGTATTGTTTATGTATGTATAAATTTTGTAATAAAATGAGAAAAATTATTTGAGAAAGATGACAAAACACATATGTTAACACTTACATATTAAATTTAAAAGTTGAGAGAAAATTTGAAGAGCTCACCTGAAATAAAAAGAAAGGACAAGTTAATAAAAGCCATACTATTCTGTCTGAATATAGCATATATAGCTAAGTATATTACTAAATTTTACAGGAAGTTATAAAAAAAGTAATTTTTAATGAAATATTTGAAAGTTACTGGTAAAAATCAACAGGGCTTTGAAAACAATAATTTTAATTAAAATGATTGATTCTTTAGGCAAATGGACATGGTACGTGAATCAAGAAGCGGATTAGTAAACGTCGATGTCTGCAAGTAGTTTGTTTTTAAACGTTGGTGTCTATGGTCGTACATAACAATGCCGTGTAAACAACGAATAAATGCTTTTTTGCAGATATTATAAATTAATACATAAATTTCCTACTTTGTAATATACTGGTAGTCATATTCGATATGTTGTATGTAACGTAAGCAATATAGGCAGCCATGTACTCAATCGCAAATAACATATTAAAACAACAACCAACATATTACAGTACGCTATTAGCTTGCCTATAAAGTCACCTGTTTTAGATATATTTGTGTGCTGTTAGAATACCCATTTACATACTATTTTAATTATTAAAGTAGCTAAAGGTTGTCTGCCATTTGCTAAACTATGCCTACCAATTGCTTTCAATTATGAATAATCAACTAGTTATTTGTGTAAAACACTTTTTTAACTTTAAGTAAATTAAACGTAGATATATAAATTCTCAATCCGTCAATTTTTCTTTGGTAAATGAAACTTGGCCCTGTTTCGGAGAAGTGCCTAGTTTCTCTTTTTTGTTTTGAAGTACGTTATAGACACCCGATTATCAAATCGATGATTATAGACTTGTTAATTTTCGTATTATTAATATTATGTATCACTTTTCTCTTTCTTTAGCAGTAGTTTATCAAATGCATTGACTTTTACCTTTTTTTTATTAAATAAAGTGAAACTACGTTACCCTATTTGTGTCTCTCTATCATTTTGTTATTAAAATGTTGCCTATAAAGTCACCTGCTTTAGATATATTTGTGTGCTGTAAGAATACCTATTTCCATACTATTTTAATCATTAAAGCAGTTAAAGGTTGTCTGCCATTTGCTAAATTATGCCTGACAATTGCTTTCAATTATGAATAATCAACTAGTTATTTGTGTAAAACACTTTTTTAGCTTTACTACTGCTTGTCATTATATTAATACAAATATATTCAATTTGATGTTTAGATTCTTTTGTTATTTATCTAAACTGTTGTTATTTAATGCCTCCAAAACTCAGTCAATATTGTATCTCGCGAAACTATCCGATCACATGGGAAGCTAAAATAAACCAAGTAATGAGATGCGATTCCAAAAACTATTTGGTCATTACATTATTTTGGAAGTTGGAATTGTGACGTCGAAAAGTTTTGTACTTTCTGGTATGAAATAAAATAAAAATTTCCAGGATTATAGGGCGACCAATGACTTTCTGGAGAACCAAGACTAATATAATGTAAAGTTAGCATCAGAGAAATATGAAGAACCAAGTAGGTTATCGAAGAGAAGATAAAATTTTTGATTAAATTATTTTCACTGATGCAACTTTGATACAATATTTTCTGAGTGAAAAGCACGCAAAATCCCAAAAAGGAATGACTGTTATCGTACGGAAAAGTTGTCTTTCTGATATTTTCGGATAGCTCTCCTAATTTATTGTATTTGAGTCATCAAAAAGGCAAATATTTGATATTTTACGCGAGAAAATTAAACAGGCAATCAAGATCAAGCAGAAGAGGACGTTATTTACTTTCTCTAAAATAATCTTGTTCCTCATACTTTCGAAAAATACTCTGAAAATATGCATTTAGCATTCAGCATACAGTCCGTATCTTGCCTCTTTTTTCCTTCTTGTTCAGTAAGCATAAGATTCCAATTAGATGAGGTTCTAACAGATTCTAATATTCTCACATGAGCGTATACGGGCCAACGCATAAGATTTCCTCCAGCGAAAAGCACATTTTTTAAATTCAGTTTCAAGTTTTGCTGTAAAGAGTGATTTCTTTCAGATTAAACATTACTGACCTGAAACATACATATCTACAACACTGTATAATCGCCAAATAAATGAACGCATTACTTTTTCTGCATTCTGCACAAAGCAGAACAGGCTCAAACTTATTCGATCTAAACATCAATAATTTTCAATCCAAATACACTTGACATTGACAGAAATCCTTTTCGGAAAGCGGACGCAAAAAATTCCACATCGGACAGGTAACAGTTATGATAAAAAAAAAATAATAAAAGAAGAATTACATTACACATCGCCCTTTTTTATCAGAGTGTAACTAACATAATAAGGCATTTTGGATGGACGGATCGATAGATCGAAATGTGTAAGGAAAAAAAAACGTAAAAGAGGAACAAGATCAAATAGAATTCCTATTCGATAGAAGTCCGGAAAAAGTGTACTCGATTAAATTCGACACGCTCGGACACGGTTATTTCGACACCGACATCTCACTCCGTTCAGAACCGTGCACGTCTCTTCTTGGTCGATTCATCCAGGCGGGCATCGTTGTTGCTGCTGCACTGCTGTTGCGTTGACCGCCCGCCTGGCCGCAGATTCCGTGAATAATTTAAACAAACCGTTTAAGCGGAATTGTGTACCGAATGCTTCCGCGAAAACGTCGTTTCAGTAATAGAAAATTTCGCATTAGCTGCGGAACGTTTTTCTGTAAACGTCTTTTATCGTTTAAATAAAACATAATTTAATTTATTTTGATATGTATATACTTCTTAGTAGGAAGCGATTTAATTTTTCCTTTTTGCTGCCGTTGTCGCTTGAATCCTGCGGTTAAATATCTTGTTTCTTTTACAAATTCAACATTAAGCGACATTGATATAATACATGATTGATTGTTAGAAGAAAAAATAGGGAAAGCCATCGCCGTCGACTAAATGTTGAGAATTAAATTTTATTATTTTCCTTAAAAATATGTGAATGGAAGCTCAATTCCAGTCCATATTTTATAAATTTATTAATACATATTATTCGAAAATTAAAATATATGGTGAAATTGTGAATTTTATTTAAAACTAGCAGTACCCTGCGTGCGTTGCTTCGCCACCAACTAAAATAAATTTGGAGGAAAGATATTACACAAATATTCAATTCATTTTGAGTCATTTTATTGATTTTGTTCATTTTGAAAAAATTGCGTTTCGTTTCAATTCGATATTTATTGAAGTGCTGTGGGACACACAATATTTCTTGTTTTTCCATCTGGTGCGTAAACGAATAAATCAGAAGGTTTTCCGATGCGTGAACAGGCAACATAGAGCTGCCCATGTGAGAAGCATGGGTTCTCCAAATTTAATCCACACACTTGCAACGATTGTCCTTGTGCTTTGTTGACAGTAATTGCGAAAGCGAGTCGTATCAGGAACTACAAACGTTTGAATTCGAATGGCATATCTGTCGGGATCGTTGGAATACGTGGCAACAGTACGTCTTCACCTTTGAATTTTCCAGTCAAAATTGTTGCCTCGATAACATTGTTCATCATTTTCTTGACTGAGGGTCTGGTTCCGTTGCAAAGTCGTGGTGGATTTATGTTTCGAAGAAGAATGATGGGTACGCCAATTTTCAATATAAGAACGTGCGGTGGCATGCCTGGCAAATCAAGCGAATTCAAGAATTCAGTTGGATAGTTGACAACATCGTCTTGATTCACCACAGTATCGATGGACTTATATGTTGTCGTTCCGCCGGGTATTCCATTCTGAATGGTGAAGTTGGTGGTATTGACATCGATGTTTTTGGCCGCTAATATAGCACGCGTACTGAGCCACTGATGATTTTTGTAGTTCTGTGCAATGTTTGGAGAAACTTTTTCACTAATTCGTCTATGCTTTCTGTGATCTTACAGAAGTTTGCTGGTAAGTTGATACATTGCGTAGATTCATAAATTTGCATTCGCCCATTTCCAATATCCATTAATTGTTTTGCAAAATTTCCAATTAGAGTGGCAGTGGCGCCATCTGTCGAAAATTGGTCGTACCAACTTAGAAACCTTCGTGGGCTCATGCACAACAACTTTACTAAATATCATCAGATGATCAAATGCATAATTTACGATTCTATAAAGGACATACAGACAAATATTCATTTATACATATCATATATAGATTTCTGAATCAATAACCAATTTTTGAAAAGATCTTAAAGGGCGGGAACATCAAATCAATGTTAAATATACCAAAACGTTCTGTCGTCGCTTTTGGTAGTCATAATAATTTCGTATTTTAGACACATTTGGTTTAATCATTGATCAAGTTCATTATTTTGTACGCGAATATATTATGTACATCTTTCAGACATGATCTAATCCCTCAAAGAACAAAATTTAGGACGTTTGAATGTATCTTTCTTTTTTAAAATTAAAAAAAAATCAACAATTGGGCAAATTGGGTATTAGATATATCAATATATGTTAAAAGTCTTAGGTAACCATCGTAAAGTTGCTTTTGGCAACATGAATAATTTTTCTCTACTATACAAACTGGGCAATTCTGAAATTCCTACCTATTATCTTATTTTAACGTATTTCCGTTAACGTTTCAAGTATTATACTGTAATGGGTTGAGTTTGGATATATTAGAAAGCCGATTAATTTTGTTACAGCACATAAATACAATGATGGTGTTTCAAAGCAGTCAATTTTTAATAATAATAATAATAGTAATAACATCTATAATAAGATATAAAGCATCACAGAGCTTGTATTGATTTACCATTTTGTTGTATAGTATCACCTCAGTATCAGCAGCCTACAGTTCGAGCTGAAACCCATAGATACGTGGCGTTAGGCTAAGGCAGTGAGTGAAATATATGCCATAATAATAATACTAATAATAACAATAACCTTTATTTCTCCAACAGTATACAATTACATAACAAAATTGAAGAAATATACATACATATCAAAGAAAATACATAAAATAAAATGTAAACTATAATAATAAAAAATATAAAAAACGATTATAGAAAAACTAAAATATAACTCATTACAGTTGATTACTAGAGTCCAAAAAAAGACCATTATAAATTGCATCATCATTCCGGCACACTAAAGTATGGGGAGTACTATGCAAAAGAAAGCTAGTTCTGGAATGGATGGCAAAGTAGAGGTAGGACAGGAACAAGATGATAAACGGAGTACAAAAAATTAACAGAAGAAAGTATTTGTAGAGAGTTAAAAAAGCTGTGAATAAGCTTCATCAAGCGTCTTGCTCCATTAATCCGTCGACGATCTTGTAGGTACTGCACATCATATCTTCTTGACAGCAAACTTTGGTCAATATTCTGTTCTGGATAAATTTAAGTATTTGGGAAGTTTTGTTTGATTCTACTTTAAATTCACGAACCAGAACTGCAAGTTGTACAGACGTTATAAAATAGCCGGGATTCATAATCCGTTTTTGTTTAATATCTACACTTATATTATCAGAGTAATTAGAAAAAAACCTACCTACTCATACTAGAATAACTAATTGTGTGTCACCTAATAACGTAACAGTGACAAAATTTTCTGCTTGTGCATCAAATTCCACTAAGATTCGCCCATTATTTTGTGGTAAAGAATTTCGCAATAAGTTATGGAATTTAGAATATCGCGGTGTCATTAAATTTTTGACAAAAGGGCAGGAATTCTCCTAAAACTATTTATTGCAGTTTATAGGGACGAGGTCGTAAATTTAATAAAGATAATCTATATCTTCTTTGCGAACCCGTTGAATAAATGCCAAAAGAGATTACAATAACAGCAGCTGCCTACTGTAATACATTAACAAAAATCGTTTTCGGCTATTGACTAAAACGTCCATTAGAAGGAAGTTCTCATTCTTCATGATAATACACGAATTCATAAGATAGCTAAGCTCCAACCTATTCTCCGTAAGTGTGCTGAACCACATACTATATACTTAAGACTTGTTCCAGTACAGTTCTTTTTATTCAGAAATTTGAAAAAGCATCTCACAGGACGTCATACTCCAGATGATAGGCAGCTGAAAAAGAATATTGTTGCCTAGTATTAAGATCAGTAGAAATGATTTTTTTCTGATAGAATCGCGCCATGAGTTCTCCAATACTGATGGCGCGAGTACGTTGAAATTAAAAAAGATTACTTTGAAATACAAAATTCCAAAAAAAAATTGTCTTTTGTTTCATCGTTAGGTAGAAAAATTTTCTTGTTAAATGTTATATCATATAATTGAAGTTGGACTGTCTTGGATAGTAAAGCACTGATATTATTAGATATAGCATAACCATGATGGAATCAAATTCTATTTCTACTGGCCATTACTGTATTTAAAGTTGAGTGTTAACCACATTTCTTTGAATTGATGATCAAAATTCCAATGAAGAAGATGTTTTATATTCCAAAAAATACACGATATTTTTTTATCCAAAAATAATTTATTTTGCTGCTATAGTTCATTGCTTGGCCTGTATACACTCTTTCTTTCATGAAATGAGGTTAAAATAGTTGTTTTGCCGCTAAATTTTATGACAGAGGTATTCGACTGCTGCCAAATAATCTACACAGTTCTTCTTTAATAATCACTTATCGACTATAATACACTTTTCTAATGATTTTCTTAATTTTCGTTGAATATTAACTAATTATGTTTGGAATCAAACTAACGAGTACAAAGCTGAAATTCTATTTTAAAAAAGTAAGAAAACATTTATATCCAATGAATACTGATATCTATGCAGGTTATGTTAATAATTGTTAATAATTTATGAAGCAGAATACTACAAAGAGAATAACATTTTTTTTTGTTACTGATTCTCCTTTAAAATTTTACTTAATTGACTGGTTTTTACTACGACATATGTATATATGTACGTATATTTAGGACTATAATAACAATAATAGATTTCACGAGATCGTACGCCATTTCAGCAAAAACTTTGTAGAAACGTTAGAGAGGAGCTCAAAAGGCGCAAGAGCGGCGGTGAAGATAATCTTAGATTGAAGTACGTTCATGGTGTCCCTCGAATAGTGTCCGCTTTAAACTAATTAATCCCAACAGATGCTCTCCTCTACATATCTACTATCAAAACGTTCGTGGTCTTCGTAGTAAGACTCATGCATTGCTTACTGCTAGCAGTTCCTCCTCTTTCGATATTCTACTGTTCACTGAGACTTGGCTATGCGAATCGATTTCTAGCGCCGAATTTCTTTCGTCATCGTACTCTGTCGTTCGGCATGACCGCGACGCACTCGCCACTGGCAGATCTTTGGGTGGCGGTGTTATGATGGCTTTTTCAAATAATATTACTTACGAAGTCGTCGATACCTTGACATTTGATATGGCATCACCCTTAATTGATCTATTGATTACAAAGGTTACGGTTGAGGCTCAGTTTTATTACTACTTAGTCTTGGTTTATATTCCTCCTGGCCTGGACTGCGAATCTTTAGAAAATTTTTTTGATTTACTTGAGGTCTTCGTCTCGGATAGGCATGTGGTCTTGGTCGGTGATTTCAATTTTCCGCATCTTACTTTTGATGAGGGTTCTTACGATCCAAAGCTTAGTTTATTTATGTCTTTTGTGGGATCTATGGGTCTGCGCCAGTTTAATAATGTTCTTAATTCGAATGATAGAACGCTCGACCTGGTTCTGTCTAATATTACGAGCAACATTGAGGTTCTACACGATTCACTGCCGCTTCTTCCTGAGGACGCTCATCATCCTGCCTTGGATATTACTTTACCTAATGCTAAGTCATCCAAACCAACCATTTTCCCTACCAATAATAACATTAGGTACAACTTTCGCAGGGCTGACTTCCGGCAGCTCTATCTTGACTTTTCTGCGTCGGATTGGTCCTTCCTGGATGGCTGGGGGAGTGTGGACGAGACTCTTCGGGCTTTCTACAGTAGGGTGTATGGTACATTGGATTGTTCTGTCCCTAAGTCTCGTTCTGTTCGTGGTCATCATCATCCTCCTTGGTTCTCTTCTACTATCAAAAGGAACCTTAAATTGAAGTCGTACTATCACAAAAAGTGGAAGTCCACGCGGCATGATTACTACCGGATGGAGTTCCAGCGATTGCGTGGGTTGGTTAGAAGGGATATTGGTTTGGCCTATGAGTCGTACCTTCGCAGGACGGAGTGTAGCCTGATCGAGGATCCACAATCCTTTTGGCAGTTTATTCGAATCAGACAGGGTGTTCCCAGAATACCTGGCAAACTTCATGATACTGCTAATGAGTATACTCACCCAGAGGATATTGTTAACGCATTCGCTACGGCCTTTTCTGGAACTTTCCTGCCTGCATCTACTGATTCTGCACTGCCTGATTTGGTGTCTGGTCTTCCTCCTCTGAGTATATTATCTTTCTCCCCGGCTGAGGTTGCCCAGAGTATTAAAAGGTTAAAAAATAAGTGGACCGCTGGGGAAGATGGCATTCCCTGTTTTCTGGTGAGGGACTGTGCCCATTTTTTGGCCGTTCCATTGTGCAAAATTTTTAATCAGGCCATCCGCGAGTCCGTGTTTCCGGATGTCTGGAAGGTCGCTAGGATATCACCTGTATTCAAGAGGGTGGACAAGTCTGATGTCCGGAATTATAGACCTGTCGCAGTGATCTCCACTTTTGCTAAAATATTTGAAATGCTGCTCTATAGGCGTGTGTCTGCTGGCACCAGACCACATCTGTCCATCGCACAGCATGGCTTTATGACTCAACGGTCTACTACAACTAACTTGGCCATTATATCCCAGGAGATCGCTCAATCTCTCGATGCTGGTAGTCAATTGGACGTCATTTATACGGACTTTTCCCGTGCGTTTGACTTAATTGATCATCGACTTCTGCTGTGTAGACTGAGTTCCTTTGGTATCGGTGGATCGCTGTTGAAGCTGTTCCAATCGTATTTGAGCAATAGAATGAATTATGTTTATTACAATGGGTTTAAGTCTCGGTTCTTTCATTCTTCCTCCGGTGTTCCACAGGGGTCTAACCTTGGACCACTTTTGTTTAATATTTTTGTGGATGACTTGATTAGGTCTATCGACTGCCCGATCTTGGCTTACGCCGATGATATTAAAATCTTTCATCGAATTGACTCGCTGTCCGACGTTGATTTGTTGCAGGCCAATGTCAGCAAAATCTATAACTTGTCCTTGTGTAACCGCTTAAGTTTAAACATTGAGAAGTGCTTCCTAGTGTCTTACTCTAGAAGGATTTCTAGAATAGAATCCTGTTACTCAATTGGCGGCGTTACGATTTCTCGTAAGTCCTCGATCAGAGATCTTGGGGTAATATTTGACGAGAAATTTACTTTCTCCGATCATGTTCTTGGTGTGACGGCTGCGGCTTCCAGATCTCTCGGTTTTATAATTCGAACATGCCGATACTTTCATAATATGGACACTTTGAAGACTCTTTTCTTTGCTCATGTTATTTCCAAACTGGAATATGCATCTATAGTCTGGTACCCCATCTACAAATCTCAAACTAGCCTCCTGGAACAGATACAGCGCAAATTTCTGAAATACCTCTCATTTAAATGTGATGGTCGATATCCTGCCCGTGGAGTGAATTACAACGAGTTGTTGGAGCGACATGATATCGTATCGCTGTCTGATAGGAGAAAAACTCTTAGCGCTTCATTTATGCAGAGTGTCGTTACTGGGAGTGTTGATACGCCGGATTTACTGTCGCGTGTTTATTTCATTGTTCCACGCCTGGGATCTAGGACAAATCAACTAATTTATGTCCCTACGGCAAGGACCAATATTTTGCTGAAGGCCCCTTTGGTTCATTCGGCGGTGAATTTCAACAATCTGCAGTACGATTTGCTGTGACCACTATTTGTATGAATATATTTTGTTTTAAGATACATATTTCATTTTCACAATGTAACTATGGTTTAATTTTTTTTGTATTTCTTTGTTTGTTACCCGTTTTGGAGTAATAATCTCTGTTGGGTAACTTAATAAATTATTATTATTATTATTATTATTATAATATACCTCATATACGTTAAAGCACTAATATACTTTCAGCACCAATAAGAACACCGATTCTTTCATATTTGTTTAAACAATCGGAATTAGAAAAGAAATTTCGTTCCATCTCAGTCCTTTCTATTTGTCTATATTTCACAATCAATACAGTCAACAATATAATTATATTATTGACTGTATCTTAAAAAACTCTCACATGTTTATTTTTAGTTTTTTCTCTGTGTTTTTGCCATACTGTAGGTGTAAGGGAAATAATAATCCATCAGCTTCAAATTCCGCTTGACCAACTATGGCTAAATGCAATGGGGTTGAGCCTGATTTCCCGAGGAAACCTTAACTCCTGCACTTTCCTGCGGACATGCAACTCTTGGCATGTTACTTTACATCTTAGTTTGGGTTTATCTCGTGTTGCTCGGAAGCGCTAATTATTGTATACACACACAAGCTGTGAGCTCCTGAAGAATTATCAAGAATCTCTAGACATATTTTGGATTACTTCTTCTAAGAGAAAAACCTTGTTTTTGATAAATTACATATACTGAAAGGCTTTTGTGCCATTTTCAGCGTTCAGAGTAAAAATTTTCCGTTTGTATTTGTTTTGCATCGTTAAAAGAGAGAACAGAATACTTCTTGGCTCAAATGACACCGAAGAATATAAACGAATAAGTAGAATATGAAATTGTTAGCAATATAGGGGAGTTGCAGCAATATCAAAAACGAAAATTATAGAAAATATTTAGTGGTTTCTGTTAGTGTCCGTTAATGATACTTTTATATGTAGTGATATGCTAAATGTTTCACATTCAGTGTATAGGTAAATATGATAATGTCTTATGAATAGTAATGAATACTGAATTAGAAATGATCGTTTATTAGATAATATTGGATTTTGCTATATTTATTCAAAAATAAATTCGTATTAATGTACTTTGGGTCTGGGAAAAAGTTCGTGGCGTTTTTCCCGATAGATGGCATTGGTTGCCGATAACTAAAGAACAACAAGTCACAGCGACACCACCGACGGCTCGTTTTTTAGATGACCTTCCGAACGTTAGTTTGAGCGTAGAAACATTGTAATCGGTGCAGCGGTTGGAAAGTTATTCGCACTTGAAAATGGAGAAGAATAATGAGAAATTTCGCTATATTCTGCAATATTATTATGATAAGGTGAAGAACGCTGCGCAGGCTTGTGATAAAATTTGTGCTTGTACGGTGAAGGTACTTTATCGAAAACTGTTGCGCGGAAAGCTTTCGTTCTGGAAATTTCAATGTGAAAGATGAGTCACGCTGCGGTCGTCCAATCACTGAAAAATCTGATGAAATTCTTGAAAAAGTCCAACAAGATAAGCATATCAGCAGTGTCGATATTGGCATGGAGCTAGGCATTGACCACAAAACTGTTTTGAACCATTTACACAAAGCTGGTTACAAAATAAAGCTTGACGTATGGGTTCCTCATGAGTTGAGCGTGAAAAACATGATGGACCGAATTAACATCTGCGATGCGCTGCTGAAACGGAATGAAATCGAGCCGTTTCTGAAACGTTTAATAACCGGAGATGAAAAATGGATTACGTACGACAATCGGAAGCGTAAAAGATCGTGGATAAAGGATGGTGAGCCGTCACAAGCGTTCGCTAAGCCAACATTGACGCCAAAAAAAGTGATGCTGTGTTTATGTTGGGACTGGAGGGGAAACTACGAGCTACTTCCAACTGGTCAGACGATTGATTCTCAACTCTACTGTGCACAACTCGAGAGATTACGCCAGGCGATTGAAAGAAAACGGCCCGAAGTGATTAATAGGAAAGGTGTTGTCTTCCATCATGACAACGCCCGACCACACACTTCTTTGATGACCCGTCAAAAATTGAAAGAGTTTGGTTGGGAAGTTTTGATGCACCCACCTTACAGTCCGGATATAGCACCCTCTGACTATCATCTGTTTCGATCTCTGCAGAACTCTCTCAATGGAATTAAGTTGGTTTCAAAAGAAGCCTGTGAAAACTACTTGATTCAGTTTTTCGACCAGAAACCACAGAAGTTTTTCACCGATGGGATCATGGATCTACCAAAAAAATGGCGAAACATTGTCGATAATAATGGAGCATATTCGGTTTAAATGAATTCGTCCACGCGCCATGCGGGGACCAGTTGAATTTTACTGAAAAAACGCCACGAATTTTTTCCCAGACCCAATATTACTCATAGTAGAGCGAAATAAACTATTTTTGAGTACGGTACTTAACAATATTCATTAAGACATATTCGCTTTATTTATGTTTTATTGTTGAAATGAAGTGAGAGCAAATGCGAAGGGAGGTTCCAAGAGGTTGACAAGGCAAGAAAGAGTGCCGATTTTCACTTTCAGGTAAAGAAAATTAAAACTAAACTCGATAAACGTTATAGTGAGTCTGCTTCAAGCTTTGCAAGTTGTTTAGTAATTTTTAAAGTGGCCGTATGAACGTAGACAACTCCAAAGGTTCCGAACAGCCTGTTGAGGTCATGACTAACAGAATATTGAGTAAATTTATAATCTCATGGAAAATAGTAGACTGAAATGATCGGGTTCAAAATATTTTTCACTAATATGAGATGTTAGATTTGTTAGATAGACAGGTAGGTACCAAGTTGATTCACAATTGAACAAAAGAGTGAACGATTAAACTTTGGAAGCACAGTAGGGTTACTTCAACGTAAATTTGTGTGATAAAAGACAATAAATTTGAAACTAATTTAGATTATATGAGGCGATCCTAAAGCCTAGTCCACTAACACTTTTTCATATCTATTATCGTCCTCCTTGTTGAAGTTAGCCTTAAAACCTTAGGACTCTTTTACCTTCTATATACTGTTGACCCTGCTTCCTCAACTCTTGCAATTTAGCTTTAGAAATTCAGTTTAGCACATTTGGTCTCGTCGGACACTGAATCCACTTTCTATGCGATGTTGAGTCATCACAGCTTCACGAATCTTCTCTCTCTATCTGAAGATGGTTCATCCGCCCTTCCGACTTGTTTTTCTTATAATAGAGAGTTACCTCTCTCATGTTCTTTCCTACATTTTACTTTTTATTTTTAGTTTTTGTCTCTATACTTTTACCCTATTGCGAGCTGTAAGTAAGAAAAATAGCGCCGCCAGATCTAGTAGATCGACTACAGCTAAAAGCAAGAAGATTGCGTCTGATGCTCCTAGGGGAACGTTAAGTAGTGGTCTTCCCACCGGCTGCGCAATTTTCGCCACGTTACCATACATTTTAGCTTGGGTTTAGTTCGCCAGTTCCAGTAGTCAAACACAAGCTATACGCGGCGAAGACCTGGGAGGAAACTTGAGACTAAGAAATATTCAAAACAATGTGTTTCTGTAGAGGAATCTAATCTAAAGAAGGCGAAAACCGTTCCATCATCTGAAGAAAAAGGCTATATTTTTTTAAATGCTAGTGGTATATTCTCTGTTGATTTTCTGTTGAAGAGTGAACTAAGAAAATTGGCGAAATTGTGAAATAAAAGCCTTTAGTACTCCTCCTACCGAGCAGATGTAGTTTCTTCAAACTGCTACATATTTAGGAATATGAAAAAATAGCTTATTGGAGACGAATTTAACGATAGCTTAATTAAGAGACCGAGATTACTCGTATGGATGAGACTAGCAAACTTTAACAAGGTTGGACGAAGTGCATATATAAACTTGGGAGGAAATTATGTACACATTTTGTCCGAGAAATTGAGTCTTCGTAGAACCTATGAAAACCTGGACAAAATATTGCTCAACGTATTAAGAAAACATGATTTACAATATTTATTATACTCAAAGTCTTTTCAATAACTTCTTCTTGCTTTCTTGCTCCAATTTTACCAAAACGTTTTTATTATTTAACTTGTATTACGCTACTTGTATTTAAAATTTTATAGTAAAAATTCTTTTGACGATTTAGCTTTAAAATTTAATTCTTGTAATGTTAATTTACGGCTTTTAAAAGACGTGAACAACCTTGTATAAACTACTACGGCTTTATATAATAATTATTATAAAGATATCGGCTTAATAAATCAGGTTTATAGAAATATCGTGATGTATTTAAATATGCAAAGCTATATCTTAATTTAAAACTAAAGTAAACAAACTTTGCATCCGCTCTTTTCAACTAATCTAACTAATTATTATGTGGACTCTTACGCTTCGTAGATGAAGCAATCAAATCCTTACGTAATACATTAAATTGTGTGTACTGTCATTTAAGCGAATGATACATACGGTTATAAGTACATTAACTTCTATCTTTCGTGCTTTTAGAACGATATAAGTTAATGTACGCACATGTAGATACAGATACAACATGCAGGGTATGAATTTTCAAGTGGAAGCTTATTTATATGCGAATGCAGAAAAATAAGTGGATAAATATAAAATTAGTATCGGAGGGAAGTTTGGGAAAATTACACTTTTAATTTTATGAGAAAATATTTATGTCCTAATCAAATCTGCTAGTTGAAAGGACGGGCTAAAAATATGAAAAACTGGCAAGTGAATAAGCTTGGAATGCAACTATAAAGAGGTTCCTTTATACTGAGCAATAACACAGCCCATGTACGGGGATGAATTAAATAGGATAAATTTTTAATTCCAAAAATTCTTCTATTTTTCAATTGTCTCCGTCAGGTTAAATTTACATTTAACTCTTTGAAGATCACACTTAACTTCAGTAGTCTATTTTTTAATTGGTGAAATTAAGGATAAGCGGTTTTCCGCAATTTATTCTTAAGTATTGTTATTTTTTCAAAGCATTCAATTTAGCGACGAAAAACAGGACTTGAATAACCAATTATTTGCGTAATGTCACAGGGCTTAAATGATGTGCACAATTGGATAAATTTATCTGAAAGAAGTTAGAGGTATTAGAGACGAAGACGATATGAACTGTGTAAGAATTTTATTATTTTGGGAACATAATTGACGCAAAGGACAAATCGGACCCAAATAACACGAAAAATGGAAAATGCAACAAATATTGGGAAGATTAAATGATAATCAGCAACACAATAACCAAGAAAGCGAACTGAGAACTTCCAACAGCGACCAAAAGTTTATCTTATATCGAATTAAGACGTGAACCAAGTTTATGGAGAACCAGAAAAAGGTGCGAGTGTTGATGAACAAACGTCTCCCGAAAATACTAAGTATCTTTTCACCCAATACTGGATGAGGAACGGCGGAAACGAATCAATCAAGAAACCATGGAAAACATAATAAAAAAACGAAAATGAAACAGAATCGGTCATACACTTAGAAAAATCAACGAGAATATCACAGAAAAGGCGATGCAGAGGACTATAATTGGAACGCAGAGGAGGAGAAAGCCGCTAATAATTTGGAGTAGGCGAACAAATGAAGAAAGGTGAAGGATAGCTAAAAGCTGGAAAGAGTTGACGGTAATGGCAGGAGAGAAGAACTAATGGAGAGGCTTTTTGAAGGCCATTTTGCCCATCATAACTATTGTGACAGAGTATTGGTTTTCTTAACATGAAGTTATATTTTTTATATACCTAAAAAATTAATTAGTTACGCGAAATTTTATGAATTGTTTTACTAGATTTGGGAATTGTTATATATTGCTATTGTCTATAATCTAGGTATATAATCTTAATCGGTACTTCTGTATACATACAATTGTAGTTAGAAATGAATACAATAAATAGTTCCCTTGACGAAATATAGTGATCGATTTTGGAACTTTTTGAATTAAGTCTGCAACAGACAAATTTTTCAGTAAAGAGAGTTTCTGTAAAAGTGTTCACACCAATATACCATAGTAACTTAAAAGTAAAAATACTTTTCTAACAGCAACGCTATTTTCAGTCTGTATGAAAACCCTTCAGATGGCCTTAATAAAGGCTGCGTAAAAACGATCATAACCGAATGATTAGTTCCAAGTAAAAAGAAATTAATTTGCAGATTATCTAAATATTTTATTAAAAACAAATACAAATTACACACAGGTTAAGAGCAATGGTCAAAATATATAATAGATACAACAGAGAAGCAAGAGAGAAACATCAATTTAAAGGAGGTTATATGTATATAATGTTATGTATTTGCCGGAATGACCCTTTGGCGATAATAAAATCAATCGCTAAAATAACAAAAAAAACTTCCCAATAAATTTATTGAACTTTTAATTTCATGTAACGAGATAAATGGTAATAATCTTCAAACACTAGTTACAAATACTTCTAATTAATTACGAATATTGATCTTCACGTATCGATGTCAATGTAATGATGCCTCACGAACGATTCCGGTCACATATGTACGCATACATACGTCTACATGGCCTAGCGATCGCGACGGTTCTATCTTATATTCTGCACCAATTGCATAGATTACCCGCTAAAACTTTTATTATAACAGTACTAAGTTATAGACAGTCGCAAAAACTACTAATTTCCATGAAATTTCATATTTATAATTTTTTAGTACGCCTCAGATCAAAATTAGAGTTTTTTAAAAGTATAAAACACATTGTTGAAGATAACAAAATATTCCCAATAAATCTGTTTCAGAGGAAACCATTCCATAACCGACTAATATGCCAAACACGATTCTGTTCCATAGGCTTCCATAAAAACAATCGTCTTAAATTTCAAACTTTGTATTTCAAAAAAGATGCCTCAGATAACATACTACTTCAACTACCACCAAAAAAGAATGGTCATTCGTATTATGGAAACAATATATCCAGATTTCCAGTTTTCATAATAACCTTGACTAGATTTCATCTAAATATTGAATACTAGGTAAGTACAAAGTAGCGTTAAAATATAGCAGCACTAAAAATGATCCATTCTCTCTCACATCAGATACAGGTTGTAAAACTTTATTTTACGATAGTCGAAATAGATCTTTTTGAAATCGATTTTAGCGACGTTAATGCATGCGAGCACTACTGAAATGTTTAACGTCCATGGAAGAGAGATCGAGAAATAGAAAAGAGAGAGAGAGAGAGATAAATGGGGAATGAGAGCTTTGCATTTTATTGACTTCTTTTTGGGAGTCACACGATACCGCTGCCAAATTTTATAAATCCACTAATAAGTTAGTTTATCCAGGTTAACTTGGGCTTTTATTTGTTTCTTTGTAATATATACATATATATATATATATATATATATATATATATATATATATATATATATATATATATATGTATATATAAATTACTGCCGAAGGTTTACTTTGAATTTCATTTACGCTCATAAATGAAATAATAAAAGGATGAATAATATTAATAAAATAAATGAATAAATGAAATCCAATAAATCAATGGCTTTCTTAATAGTTGAGTTCTTGCAATATTTTAGCATATACTTTCTTCAATGGAGTACTGGTATTCAATATTGACAATCTTGTAGTTAATATGGACCCCTTGATATTAATCGAGCAATTAATCGGCGTCGAAGAAGGAAACAATAGAGAAGCAAATTTTATCCAAAATACAAATTCGATACGATCCGAGTCCGAGACTAATTTCTAGAACAAGTCTGAGATCCGACTCGTTCATTCTATGTAGATCAGATCCGATTCAAGTTTCGAACTATGAAAAATTATAATTAATTATTAGATTTTAATTCTAAATATAATTAAATAGAGCTAGAGAATAAATTCCAACTGAGTACTAAAATAGCTTTATTCACTTTGTATTGTAACGCCCCAATCACCGCGATTGATAGTAAAACAAAATGCCCGTATCCTTACTTTAAACGATCCTTTGCCTGACATTCAGGGTAATAAAAATGCCTCAAAATTTTCGGAGAGTTAGGGGACGTGAGTTTCTGATATAATTAGATAAAGAGAAAGGGGCCATAGGATTATTTCCCTGAAAGCTATTTGCCAGTACTGAAGCAAACGGCATCCACAAAAAATACGTTCTTTTACTCTACTCTGTTAAAACTAAAGTTTCTTAATTGTTCGATAAAAAAGGACTATGAACTAGGGGAAATAGAAGAAGTCTAATAATCCCAGAAGCCGAATGTATAGTAAACTAAGTGGTTGTCTATATATACGTATAAGTATATATATATATATATATATATATATATATATATATGAAGGAAAATGCTTAGCGAGGACAGACGAGTGACTTACTAATATGTAGATAGAGCGTACTTCAGGCCTAAATGCAACAGCAATTCATTCGATTCTGCATAAACATTTGCATGTGAAGGAACTTTGTTCTCTCTGGATGCCGCATTGACTGACTGAAGAGAAGATGACACGACGTGTGACTTGGTGCCGAGATGCTAAAAAAGGTTAACAAGGGACACTATCGGTATGTGAAAAATATCGTGACAGGTTATGAGACTTGGCTGTAGTATTATGATATGCCGACCAAAGCTCATAACAAAGTTTGGGTCTTTGATGATGAGGACACACCCGTAATTGTCAAAAATCCCGATCTATAAAGAAGAAAATGATAACTTTATTTTTCAAATCGAGTGGAATTGTGGAATGCGTCGTTTTGGACACACAGAAAACAGTCACAGCTAAGTGGTATACTGAACAGTGCCTACCTAAAGTCATTGGATCTATGAAGAACGTGTAGCCAAAGTCAAGAATGGACACCTGGTTCCTCCATCACGAAAATGCTCCAGCTCGCCGCGCCAAAGCCTGCACGGAATATTTGACCACGACAGGATTGAAACTTCTCGAGCACCCTCCCTACAGTCCAGATCTTGCTCCCTGCGATTTTGTACTGTTCCCGCATGTCAAAATGAAGCTAAAAGGGAGGCGGTTTTCCAGTGATGAAGACCTTCTGCGCGCTTGGGACAACGAGTGTGCTTTACTCCCAGTGAAACTGATTTAAAGATTGGTTTTGGAGGATGAAGAGGTGTATTGACTGTAGGGGTAATTACTTTGAAGAAATTAAATAAACAAATCTGTATTGGAAAACTTTCCTAGTACCCTTTGTATAAAGCGTTCTTTTAAAAATCAATACAGTTAATTGAAAATGTAATTTTATTACTGTACGTATGTATATATGTATTTTAACGTTTAAAATTAACTGGATATCTATATATATATATATATATATATATATATACGTTGCTAAAAGTACAAAATAAGCACTTTATTTCTGGAACGACGTTATTAGCATGACTAGGACATGCATACTAACCGCAGCGATTTCCAATAATTACCCTGATAACTCCGCAAAATTTATTCTAAGATATCCACTAATCAGTAAAATGTACATATTACGTTCTCCGCATAAGACCTTGAATTGAATTTATGGGATTAATAATGTAGTTGGTTTACCAAAAAGAAGCCCATGAAACGTCTATCATGTAGCTTCGTGGTATGGATGGTATCTATGTGATAGAATTCAGTTAAATATAATGAAACTCTACTGGAATGAAATGCGTTTGAATAAAAAGATGTTAATGTTCTCATTAGGATTGGGAACATGGTTGCTAGACTAAATCAGTACGTGGATTCAGTTATGAGTATAAAAGACAATATTATTTACAGTACAAGGCTTTAAAACTCTAAATAATAATTTAAAAAATACTTATTTCTTGTATAATTCTATTGCAATATATAAAAATAGAAGTTGTAAACTTTCGTTTACTATGAAACTTTAAAATAAATGTAAAACGTTATTAGTTTTGACAGCATGTGGAAAAAAATAACTTCCGACAATTAAATGTAAATAATAAAACAACGCTAAGAAGCTTTTATAAACATATTTTACAGTATTAAGAAGCAATGTTTGCGATTTACTTTACATACTGCAAGGTATCTCCAGAATATCCGATCTTATAACGTAGCAGTCCACGGCTTACCCGTTCCTGCGATTTCTTTCTCTGGGAATATCTTAAGGCTCGAATCTAACAACGCAAGCCGTGAAGACTAGACGTCCTGAAAGCTGTTATCCATCAAAAAATTGAGGAAATATTGCCAGATACGGCCAGAAGGGTATTGTGGAGCTCAGCATTATATAGAAAACATCGATCGGCATATGGACGATACTATTTTAAAAACTTATACGATATTGTACGCGTATACATATGTATGTATGTGAAGTAAATGATAAACTGTGAAATACATTTCTGATTTGCTTTTACAGTTGCTTTGTTTGATAGTCGGGAGTTATTTCTGCGGCACCCTAGACTATACCAACCCAATTGCAATATAAGCTAAGTAACTTTATAAAAAGAATGACTCGAATGGTCACATGGTAAGATGACGATGAATCTAAAAATGGATAGTTTAAGGGATGCTTTTTTAAAAACGACTCAACAAATAAAGCACATGTAATTGTGGATGGAAACAAAACATCCAATACTTATATAGAAGTTTCTTAGTTTCCTGGACATGTAATAATAATTTTAATAATAATGCACTTTATTACCCAACAGGTGAACCCAATTATAGAGAAAAAATACATATGTATGTACATAGCAAATACAAAAGAGGACAATATGCAAAAGTAAATGAAATTATTGATAAAAAAATAAATAAAAATGACAGAAATGAAATAAAAATAATTGAAAAATATAAATGGACCCTGCCCACAAAAATATTACTATAAATGTAGTTCACATTCCTGGACATGTAAATTAAAGGAGCTTCCAAAGCAGATTTGTCGTGAGCCTAGAGTACATGAACGTGGCAGCACTTCTAAACAGAGAAATTTAAGCTGAACAGATAATTCGACCGTTCATCAACTTATAAAGAGAACGGGCGCTATATAATGATCTGCGTTCTTCTAGTGTTTTGACATTGTGCTCCTCTAACAAAAGATTGTTGTCGTTACCACGCTCAGGATACACGCCAGAAGATTTAAGTGTCAGGAATTTCAAAATTCGACGATGAACACGTTCAACTGCATTTATTTGCGACCTGTATAAGGTATACGAAACAGTTGATACATACTCCAATTTGCAACCAACGTAAAGAAAAGTGTTTTTAATAAGCCAATATCATTAAAATACTGTGTAGTCCTCAGAACAAAGCCAGCACTTTTAACCCAAGAAGCACATACATAACAATATGCAAGTTAAAGTTCATTAACGAGATGCTTAATAAGACTTAATTTTCATTAGAATATGTCCATCTATGGAATATGAGGAAGAGAAAGGAGTAAATAGGTGGGTAAATTACATAACAAAACATCTATCGATGCTAAAACAAAGACGATTAGACTTAGACCAAGCTGAAATAAGGTTGGGCAACCTGATTTTGTCAAACGTACACATTATTGATTTTCCCAGTAGGTGTAAATTAAATCTGCGTACGTACATACATACATACACGACCTTTCACACCAATAAATCAAAAAGTATTCTGGCTACTTAATTTAATTCGCGAGTTCTTTTACCTTTAAAAACAAGGTAGGACATTTTATTTTATTTGGATTACAAAACAGGTCCCGTAATCCCAGTTTTTCTAAATCTGAGAAAACAAAAATAGAAAATTGTCCCATCAGATTTCTTGGAGAGGCTTAGATCATATGAGCTTTTGGTGCAATAAAATCTGCTTATTACATGCACTAATTTAAATCGTCTCAGTCAGTGTTCTCTATGTGTAGTATCGAATAAAATACAGTGCATTTTCATGAGTAATAATTCTCTCACAATATTTTTTATTCGGTCGTTTCATTTCACTTTTATTGTTTAGCACTAGTAGGTCTTTTTCTAGTGTGGGACATACCATGGTGCCCTGGTAGCGAATCGCAGAATTCTGTTCTGCGATCTTTATAGTAACATCAGTTTGGACTAGTTTGTGGTGACTGATAACTGAAATCCATCTAGTAATTTTGATATCCTTCTGATGAGTCACTACAGAACTCTAGATGGAGCCCAAGTGGTTTTGATTTGTTGAAGATATGTTATTGCCATGTAGTACGTTGATTTAAATGATATGGATACCAGAAATTTGACAAATTAAAATAAATTGCCTGAAAATGTTAACGTTGAATTGCATTACGTTCACATCATCGTCTCTTCGTCAGATTGGTTTCAAATTTTGTACATGAAAAAACAGAGGATATAAAACGCCCAGTGAATTAGAAAAAAACAGTTACGTGCATGCAAAAAAGGGGGCGACATGCTTCTTAAAAAACAGGAATATGATGGCATTTTAAAAGACTTGATACAAAAGATAATAAAAATAAACGAAAAACAAAAAGATACAGAAAGATTTATAAAAAATGTACGCATTCCTTGATCTAAGATTACGAAAAATAACGGGTTTAACGCATATCCTTATTTCACCTTGTGAGAAAAATACTAATGATATTACGAGAATTTGGTTTCCACGTTATTAACGTACTATACCTTTCTCGTAATTTTTACACATAAATTGCTCCCATTACCACAAAAACTTCCCATCTTGGGTTTAATCGTTATCATGCACAAAAAAGGCGTGCCTTAAAAAAAATATAAAGAAAAAGAAATTCACCTTTCATTAATAAGAGACAATCACCATTGCGATTTTCTTCAGCACGTACAAACTTCTGTACGTATACCCTTTCCTTTCTTCTCTTATTACTTTCTTTATGCTTGTGAAATTTTCGAGGTTGAGACAGTCGAATAACATTCGAAAAATATGGGTTGTTATAATACTTGGTTCAAGGAAGTTGTTTCATCACACGTGAAGAAAACTATTGCAAAAGCGTAATTTTTGGCGTACCAATTAGGTGATAAGAATACTCTTTACGTTCGCGTTTATGTGACGTTGCGATTAAACCGGGAAAAAATTTAATTATTTTCTTTCTTAAAGAGCATCATACAATTCCCTAACATATTCTTGAATAACAAACGTGCGAAATCAGTTTTTAATTGGACTTATTTATGAAGAAGATTACATCTTGTTATGGTTTAAACTCAACTGATAATTCTTAAAATGAATTTTCATGGTTTTTTGTGTAAAGCAAATCTGTAGGATAAAATTTTACAAATGATTTTATTTCATAAAGCTTTCACTTAATTAGCACACACATTCACTTAATGAAGTATGTACATATGTACACAGACACATAAAAGTAGAACTAATTTATTTCTGTAAGACGAGGAAATCATTACTTTCATCTAGAGGTGAAGTGGATATTAAATGAATTGCAGAAATTACAGAGGATTTCGCGTAGATCATTCGAAAGTCGCCATTTGAAGAAGCTCGAAAAAGTGAAAAGCCTGGACAAACGGGTGCAACATGAATAGAACTACTACCAGAGAAATAGTTGCTTTGATGTCTACTTTTATGCGTGCTACGCTTTTTAAATTGAAACAAAAAGAAGAAATCTGCAGAAAATTAATAAACAAAGGAGCCTAGCCTAGAGAGGATATTTGATAAACTAGGGTTGTCCCCTCAGGGTGCAGCTACTAGTTTACCCATACAAAGACGATCATGTCTGTTATCTAGTAAAGGTGAAAATATGAAAGAAAACACGACACCTTCTTTATTAAAGAAGCAGCACCCTGTATACAAGTATGAGTAACCAGGAATATCGCATCCTGTATCAGATGCTAAACGTCTCACAAATAAAATCGCCACTATATCGAGAGATTGAAAAAAAAAGAAACACGAGTGAATAAACCTAAGTTCGCTTTTAACTAAATAATAAGGTAGAAAACAAAAATGACAACTACAACGACAATATCATCAATTAATATATTTATAAATATGCTTCGAAGGTCAGATAAGGTAATTTAGTATTGCAAGTACAAAAAAGAGATTTACCAGTTTTTATTCTTAAACTGGAACTGAGTCAACTTTCGTTTACACTTTTAAAAATGAATAAATAATTAAAAAATCGTTCTAGAATTTAACACTAGATTTGATTATTTTATTTTTACGTAAAAAGAAGTAATAATTAATTCGTTTCATTTAAAAGAAATATAAAAAATATTCTAGTTTATCTTCAATTAACTTGACCAATAATACTAAATACTAAATTAGTCAATGTCAACAAAAGAAATTAAAGTTTTTGGAAAATTACTCTTGATTATCTACTAAATTAACTAGCGTGTACAATAGGGCGTAGACCATTGGATAATTATTTTTAAATATATATATATATATACATTCGAACGAAGATTCTATCGGTCGTAAGTATGAGTAATATTAGATTCTCGGGTTCTCCGCGATGTTGGACAAAAGTTCTCGAAAAAATCAGCGTCTCGATGTTTCGATGACATCTAACTCATCTTCTTAAGGAGTTGTTTCGTAGTGAAGCGTCAACCTGAAGCAGTTTCAGAGTCATGCTAAAAGCAGATTAAAAAAATTAACGTAATTATAGGCAAAAAATAATGCGAGGAGATTACTATAAATTATTCAATTATTAAGAAAAGATGAGAGCACTGGAAAAGTTTCGATTGAAAAGAAACGACAAAGATATTTACAAAAACTCCAGCCCAATAGCATTTTAAATTCAATAATTCGAAAAGATTTTTATTAACTAGAAGTAGAGATTGTGTTAAGTTAAGAATCGAAGCAAATTATCACTTCCACTATTGTGAAGGTAAGTTTATTTTTGAAGAAAAACAGAAAATAATATCGGTTCATGTCAAAGCTGTTCAGCATAAACGAGGTGATATATCTCCCACAGACTCTCTTTTAAAGGAGCACTATACAGATGATTGGAGACAAGATGCAAAGTTGGCATTCTACAAGGTACCGTATCAACATTATCCAGGATTTGAAGAAAATGAAGTGTACGATGATTTTCTTGGGACCCATAACGACATTGACTAACGAATTTAATGCATTACCACTATATTAACTTGTTATTACCTATAGTTCAAGAATAAATAAATTTAATAACTCGATACTCGACAAAATTTGGATAATTTCCCAACTTTTCATTCAGAGAGAGCAATTTGATATATTACCAAATTATTTAGGGAATTCTCAGTATTGTTCTTCCAAACATATTTATGTATGTATACACTATTGCATCCAGTGGCTTCATTTCTAACATTTTTCATTTTCTGAACTACCTATCAAAAATATAGAAAGAGTACGTCAAGAATTTCGAAAATCAAAAAATAAATTAAGTTAATATATTGTGGTTCATGCACATTAATATAGACACTCGTTTATTTTTAGTTTAGCAACTTATTCTTATTAGTTTCTTCGCAGTCCATAGTCTATATAACAAAGTACGCCTAATAAAAAACGAAACAAGTGCATAAAACTGTTGCCCGAAAGAGTAAAGGAACGAGAAACAAGAAAATCTATGACTACAAAAAAATAAACAAACATGTTGGATGCATCGCTGTCTATGTTAAGTTAAGACAATTATTTCATTTTCACACTTATCACACACATTATCCAGGATTTGAAGAAAATGAAGTGTACGATGATTTTCTTGGGACCCATAACGACATTGACATACGAATTTAATGCATTACCACTATATTAACTTGTTATTACCTATAGTTAAAGAATAAATAAATTTAATAACTCGATACTCGACAAAATTTGGATAATTTCCCAACTCTTCATTCAGAGAGAGCAATTTGATATATTACCAAATTATTTAGGGAAGTCTCAGTATAGTTCTTCCAAACATATTTATGTATGTATACACTATTGCATCCAGTGGCTTCATTTCTAACATTTTTCATTTTCTGAAGTAACACATGGATCAATAAGTCCCGAGACTAACCCATAGATGGCGCTCGTAGTAAACCAGTAACCACGCTTTCTAGAGTACTAACCTTTGCTTGAAACGTGTCAAAATTTTAAGTCGATCGGACCAGAAACAGCTGAGTTATCGAGGTTGGAGTAAAGTCGTTTTGTAGTTTGTTTAAACAATGGAAAAAACCGAGTTTCGTGTTCTGATAAAACATTGTTTTTTAATGGGTAAAAACACCACGCAAGCAAAACAATGGATTGAAAAATGTTACCCGGCCATCAAAAGCAACGATTTGTCGGTGGTTTGCCGAGTTTAAACGTGGTCGTACCGACACAAATGACGCGGAACGCTCGGGTAGACCTGTGGAAGCCGTTACACCGGAAAATGTGAGTGAAGTGACAAAAAATATAATGAAAGATCGTAAAGTGAAGCTCCGTGAGATTGCTGAGATGACACAGATATCATATGGAAGTGTATTTACTATCCTTCATGAAAAATTGAGCATGAAAAAGGTTTTTTCCAAGTGGGTGCCGCGATTGCTCTCGATGGAACAAAAACAGCAACGAGTCGATGATTCAGAAAGCTGTTTATCGCTATTTACTCGCAACAAAAAAGATTTCTTGCGTCGTTAGGTGACCATGGACGAAACATGGATACATCACTACACTCCAGAGTCGAAGCGGCAGCCATCTGAGTGGCGCACAGCTGGCGAAAGCCGTCCGAAACGTCCGAAAACGCAGCAGTCAGCTGGCAAAGTCCTGGCGTCAGTTTTTTGGGATACACATGGCGTGATTTTCATTGACTACCTCGAAAAAGGTAAATCGATCAACAGTGATTATTATATTGACTTATTGGTGCTTTTGAAGGAGGAAATCGCAAAAAAACGACCGCACATGCAGAGAAAAAAATCCTTTTTCACCAAGACAATGCACCTTGCCACAAGTCGATGAAAACAATGGCAAAATTGAACGAATTGGGTTTTGATCTGCTTCCCCATCCCCCATATTCGCCAGATTTAGCCCCAGTGACTACTGGCTCTTTGCTGATCTTAAAAAAATGCTCCAGGGAAAAAGATTTGGCTCAAATGAGGAGGTCATCGCTGAAACTGAAGCTTATTTTGAAGCGAAAGATAAATTTTTTTATAAACATGGTATTGAAAAATTGGAAAAGCGTTGGAACCATTGTATCACCCTAAAAGGTGATTATGTTGATGAATAAAAAAAAATTTTGCATAAAAAATGTTGTTTTCATTTTTAGTCTCGGGACTTATTGATCCATGTGTTACCTATCAAAAATATAGAAAGAGTACGTCAAGAATTTCGAAAATCAAAAAATAAATTAAGTTAATATATTGTGGTTCATGTACATTAATATAGACACTCGTTTATTTTTAGTTTAGCAACTTATTCTTATTAGTTTCTTCGCAGTCCATAGTCTATATAACAAAGTACGCCTAATAAAAAACGAAACAAGTGCATAAAACTGTTGCCCGAAAGAGTAAAGGAACGAGAAATAAGAAAATCTATGACTACAAAAAAATAAACAAACATGTTGGATGCATCGCTGTCTATGTTAATTTAAGAAAATTATTTCATTTTCACACTTAATTAAGTCGATTTGACGCCAGGAGCTCTTACCTAATGACTTAAAACTAATCGACATTTAATACACAGCGCGATAGAAAGGACTTCATCTATTAAATCGGATATTTTTTGTCCAACTATTTTTTTTTGTTCCGAGTTCATAATAGAACTGCATACTTTAACGTTTTCAGAGAATGCTAATGCAGCACCTTTATTATTATTGTTATTATTTACGAAGATAATGATTGTAATTTCTTGATTTACCATGGATGAATATCCTTAATGATTTGTAGATTTATACGGAACAAGTAAATGGTTTAAAAAGAGAAAAAAAATTAGTATTCGCATTATAAATATCTATTTAAATAATGGTCTTCAAACTCGGCTTTTCCGATTGTCAATCACTTTTAAACCGCAGTGTATATATATATATATATATATATATATATAATCAAATAAAATGAATAGAAATTATTCTAACCTAAAAGTTGATTATAAAATTCAATCTCTTTAGTTAAATGACCATTAAAGTAACTGCACTTCAGACAGCAATTGAAGACTTCCAAGAATTCTCATTGCTTACCGAATTTTTTTCGTTGCGAAGCAGTAATAAGAAGGGACATCAGCTCGTAAATTGTAAACAACGCGTACACTAAATTATGAAACAATAAACGCGTAAAAAGTATGAAATATTTCAAGCGAAAAATAGTATAAACAGCGTTTACTTTTTTGTCAGTTTTCTTGTAAGGAACAAGCCGTTGCCATCTACCGTTAAGTAATTTATTTATTTTGGAGAAATTTTTTGTTATTTTATTTGGAAGACTATTCAATGCGGGTTTTGACTTATGAATTATGGTTAGATGATGAATGGTGGTCCTTCTTTTTATAAGCATTGTAGTTTTAACATTTGTGCAATTTTAGGAAAGATAAATTTCTTTCAATGTCTTAAAATAGTTTGGATGTTTTCTGTAAAAATTAAAATTTGCTTGTTCTTTAGCAAAGAAGCGATCTTATCTTTTTAGTTATTAATTAAGGCAATAATATATTGATTTGACAATAGATTGGATACTGTGAATCTGTCAGCAAAATAATTGATTCATTATTCTAGATGTGTTTCTAAAGATAATTAATATAATAATTGCTGAGACTCTAGATAGTACGAGAGTGACTAGGTCAGGTATATGCAAAAGAGTTATCATAAAAGCATATTTATAATCTTTGACATGAAATGGCATTTGACTATGTGAAGATACATGTATTCACTGAAACCGTCTACAATAGACTGGCGGTTCTGGGCTGTTTTCTTTTTGTCTTGAATTTACGACCATTGAACCACCGGAAAGATTATTTTGTACTGCAACACCAACTACTTTTTGGAGAAACTGATTGGACGTCCTTTTATTAGCTAATTTTAATAAGTTCCTTTTCTTATAACATACGTTACTATAAGTAATTTTGAAGACGCGATGATTAAATATATGTGAGATTTTAGAAGCATCATTAAAGGCGGACATGCGTCAAAAGAAAGTTATGTGCATGTAATTTAACTTTAAAGGAACAACTATCTACTCACAATTTGTTTATTTTAACAACATAGCAGTCATAGCAAGGGATAGAAAGAGTTTGGAGGAGATGCTGAGGAGTATTCAAAGAGCTACATAAAAAGGAGGACGTAAAATAAATAAACAGAAAGCAAAATATATGAAATAAGTATATAGAAATTAAGTAGCAGGAAAGAAAAGGAAACAGAACTTTATAAAATTGAGGAAATAATAGATTAATGTTTAGAAGCAGTGGTAAACAATAGCAATAGGAACGAAGCAATTAAACACGATCGATGAGTACGATTAGGGCAAGTAATATATAAAATAATAATGAAAAACGTGAAAATAAATAGAAGCACAATATGATACAACATCTACAGCAGAAACGATGCATTTAAAGAGTAGAGATAAAGGAAGAAGAAAATATTTGAAAAGAAAATTATAGAAAGAATTTTTGGAGGTAAGACAATTGAAAAAGGATAGTATAGAAGACGAGCGAGTGTGGAAATAAAATATTGCAAAAAGAAAATATTGCAGAAATAATAAGTGTAAGAGACTGAGTATTGTCGCTAAGAAAGAACTAGTAGTAGAAGAGGTCGCCAAATGGAAGGTAAGGCAAAAGAGGCTTGACGGCGGACACAAAAGTAAGAACAAGGTATTAAAGATTTGGAAGGTATGATGTCCACACAATGGAGACTGAAAATGAAGCACAGAAATTAATAAAAAAATAACGGAGTAGATGAAGAAACAGCAGTACATAAAACAGTAAGAAATAAAGGAAGATGAGTGATCTGATGGACTACTATCGCCAAAAAGGTCGAAGGGCTCGAAACAGTGGCTCTACTTCTGCCAGGAGTGTGTATATTCTCAATAAAGTGAACCACCACAGGTGAAGTTTATTGCCAACTATTGGACAGACTTCATCTCCGCAACTAATTATTTTCCAAGATCACCATGTGAAACGTAAGGGTTAACAGGTTTAAAAGCAGGTCCAAACGTAAACAGGAAGAACTGTTTATTACAGATTTGGAAAGTATGGAGATCCCAGATTGGAGACTGAAAATGAAACACAGAAAGGAATATAAGAACTAACAGACCAAATAAAAAAACGACGGAAATACATGAAAAATAAGAAATAGAAAGAGAGAAATCTAACCTATCACAACTACCTAAAACATGTCGTCTTTCCAAAAGAGCTGGAAAGAGAGGCTCTGATTCTGCCAGCAATGTATATATTCCCAACGAACTAAACCGTTACAGTAAAGCTTGTTAATAATTGGACAGACATCAAGTTTTAAAATTAAAGGAACCAACACAGGGTAATCGAATGGGTGTAATTTTCAATATGACAATTCCAAAACAAATGCAGTCCGAACTCAAAAAAATTGAGCCAGTTGCGATAGATTCTTCTTGCGTACTCTCTCGAAATTGCCACTTTTAATTGTTACTTCTCACATAATTTCCTTACTGGGAACAAACTTGGTATTGTACTTTTTAAAATAAAATCTTCAAAGTTTTAATTAAAATCCCGCTAAAACATTCGGAAAAAGTAATCAGAAATAATGGCAATTACATTACAGATTAAATTTTGTTTACCTCTTAAATAAATAGTTTTAAATGCGATATTAGATTTATTACTAGACCTAATATATAAACCACAAATATAATATAAATAGCTTTATGGGGTACGTATTTCTCACCTGATGGATTGAGTTGTAATTAGTATTGATATTAGAATGAGGTTAAACGGTACCATAATAAGACTTTTTAATTTAAAATTAGGCTATTCAGTTTTGATTATAGTAAAAATTCCAACTGATATAAATGGTAAAAAAACCCTATATATAGTATACATACAATAATGAATAAATTTTTCAGGAATAATTTTGCATTACTCTGAAATAGCACATTATATGTGTTTTTAATTACTTCTGGATATAAAGATCAACGATGAACATTTATTGTTATTTATTACTTATTCGTTGAAATTTTAACACAAATACTTAAAATTATACATTCAAACAATACGTACAATTTTAGATAAGTTTTAATTGATTTCTTTGTCCTCAGTGACTAATACCATCCTGAATCGTTCCCTGTAGTCTTTAAAGGTAGCCTCAGGAAGAGGAAGATCTTTGACCGTTGCATTTCATCCGTGATCGGAAATATGTTTGTGCAAAATAAAGAACACTGCAGAAACATACGAAGCAGAGATTCCGACATAAGCATACAATAACGTACTTCTTTATTTGTACCGGGTTGCTTGGCGTTATCTACCGTTAGATTCATTCGTGTTTCGTTCTCTTTTTGTATTAATTTGGCACGTTTTATGCAAATCGAACTGAGATCGTGTGGTCAAACGTCGTACATGCGTGAATTAGTGGAAGTATCGGTGTCATTCTTTGGTCCTCATTGGGTGTGATAAACTATATACCCGTGTGAAATCGAAACTCACCGTTTTAACGTTGCTTAATGTAAATTTTTTTGAAGTTTTGCAATATCGAAACAATATTTAAATTATTTATTTCTTTTTATAAGAATTGCAAGTGTGTTGACTAGCAAGTAAATTAAAATGTAATTTTGTTTGTAAACCACGGCAATTGTTCATATCTTCTCTCGTATTTTTGGCATGAATAACACGGATACTTTTGCTGCGGCCGACTTTTCGTCGTCACTTACGCGGAATATCTGTAGGGCTTTTTTGCAAACAGTTGTCACTGTTGTATCAGTATAGCCATTACATTGAGAATATAAATACTTTACATTAATGTAACTGTTTAAAATGCCAACAAAGCAATATGATTTTAGATAAAATTGTTCAACTATCAAAAACCTGACTGTGCGTTAGAACAATTAGATCTACTCCATAATGTAATTTGTATCATATTAAGAGACTTGAAACTGTACTGCTTGGTGGTCTAGTTGGTTAAAGCAATCGTCTAGAAAATGCTAGACGCGTCCTCGTCTTATTAATTAATTAAATTTCTGTAATCAACAGTAACTATACAGCTTTTCAAAAACAAGATTCCTAAGTGTTTTCAATTCGAGCGAGTTATATTTTCTATATTAAAAAGAACTATTCTTACGAGTTGAGTTTGTGCTCGCGAGTTAAATAATAAAACTCGCGAGCACAAATTTTAAAACGAACGAATTAAATAAAATTGTGCTCGCGAGCAGAATCTTTTCCTACTATGAAAAGAAATACAATATATACATATTTAGTTACTTTTTCAAAACGTTTTTAGTTTAACTCTCTTGAAATGCGGCTGTAAAAACTGATACAGTTTTGTCTAGAACCAAATTCAGGACTATCGACATTGAAATAAATTAAATTAGTACAAAAATTTTAAATAATAAATAAATTGTCGCCTTGCTTGAACGGATTTCATTTGTTTTGAGTCAAAGACGAAAGCTGACTCATTTCGGATGACCTCTTCACCTTTAAAGCAAAGATATTTCAGAAAATTTTCGATGGTTTAATTGTGATGTTCGTATAATGTATTCCAGACAAAACTTACTCGGCGTTTTATTGCTGAAATTTAGAATAATGAAGTTTCGAATTATAAAGTCTAATATCTTCGTAACTAAAGATAACAGTTTCTATTTCCTTAAAGACAAAATTATAATTAAAGTAAACGGCGGAATTATTTAGTAAGTAAAAATGTGTAAGCGTCAAAATGCTAAATGAATAGTTATAAGTATCTGGTGGCATTACTTTTCATTTCAATGTATTAAAAGGTAAACTGTCAAGCTCATAATTTCGAGCTATTTTTTTGGTCTATAGTTGCGCGTCATAATTACCACTGAAGTTTATAGATGAACAAAGTTTTAAGTTATGATATAAGCTAATTTACTACAATCCACCGAACTCATTTACGAACAAGACTGAAAGGTAATAGACCCAGGCATAATCCTTGTAGCGCACCTAATTCTGTATAGTAAGTGGTTGATCTGTATCTAATATAGCATACATATTGTATCATACTAATGTGGTACGTAGACTGCGTTATACTGAAACTAAGTTCAGTACAACAGACAGTAACAGTAGTTGAGCTCTGAAGATGTCCCATACGAGTAGGTACAAAACGTCGGCAGTTATACCAGTGACGCGGTTCCAGCCCGGAAGCCCAGAAGAAGATAGTGCATATTGTACTATTTGTACCATAGAGAAAAACGGTGACGTTAACTAAACTCTAAGAAACCTAGTTTTCAAAGAAGAATCTATGCGGTTAAAAATTTTCGATGTGGCAGTATACACGGCATCTACTTATTCTCTAGAAATAAAAGCGTTCACAGTTAATTCAGGGAAGCCCTTTAAGTTTAAAATGGTAAAGCGCTCCTACAAAGAACTAGGATAAATAACTAATGCAAAAGTTTTTGCAATGGACGTGCAAGGGTAATTCTGGAATTGTAAACCAAAAATCCAGGAATACCTTCAAGACCGGCAGTCGTAGTCGTCCTCATTAATTTTTAAGTTTCTTCGACGATGCATGAAACTAGGCTCTACAATTTATATGAGTAATATTGGTGTTGTTACAGTTAAAGTCACTATGGTGGTTTAACAAATAAACGTTGCAAAAATAGTTAACGAAGTCACTGACAAAGGCGTTTGGATCATTAAAAGTGTCATCACTTCAGGTTAGCAGTTCAGATATTTGAAACTGAATAAAGGATCAAAAATTTTATAGGTTCACCCATGTTAAATGATGCTAATTTCCTTTCTTAATTTTCTTGCTAACGCGAGACCTTACTTTTGTAAAGTTATTGAAAGGGGAACGCTTGGTAATGTTCAAAATGTATAGTTTCAATCTAATGTATTCTCTGGTCATTGTAGAAGACCATACCGGAGAGTTGCCAGTTTTATTTATTATTATTGGGGGCATAAGGACCAAGATTACTGTAAAGAATATTAAATAAGTTCGCATGTTAAATTAACATCTTTGCTTCCAAGGTAATGCCCGTCAATATTAAGAATTATATAAACTGTAACAAAATTAACTAATTAATGTTTCCCATGCCCTTCAATCCAAGCATCATCATGAAGGGTATTATTTTATTTTAACAATATTATAATATGTAAAAAGCACCAAAAATAGTTACATCATTTGGTATGAAAGTACAACGCAGAATTTCTTGGAATCACTTTAATTCACCTGACGATCCAATTCAAACGCGTATCTCAGAAATTCTTCATATTAATTTACTCGACTTCTCACGACTTAATTCATCCAGGCATTCACGAGTTACAATGCAGACGGGTACACATACATACAACAGTAACGGATCAGAAAGTTGCACAAGCGAATATTAACGCGATATGGTCTCATCGCATCGGTGAAATATCGGTCTCGAATTTTGTGCGAACACACCGGGACGATTACGAAAGAAGTCAAAGGAAAACCACGGGGGAAAAAGAGGGGAAAGACGCGTTACTTTTATAGTATTGACTTGAGTACACGAAAAGAATGCACACTGTACGGAGCATTGACACTGTGTTGCGCAAAGTTAAACCATTTTTCTTTTTTTAAGAATGAACGGTACCTGTTCTTAAATGCATTCGTCGATTGTTGTATAAAACGTAAAAAAAAGGTGTGACTTTCCAATCTTCCTAAAAGAATTTTATCATTTATCACTTTAAAATCAGAGAGGCATTGCATGCTTTTCAACAACATGTAAACGAGCGTTTTGTAATATGTATGTATGACCACAAATTGACTTATTTTCTTTTTCTTTTGATATAATTCTGTTACTTAAATTGGTTTTCTTTTTTTAGTAGGTATATAAGAAAATTCAGGTCTAATTGTTGTTTAACTCTTTTGGTAGCATATACTAGACTTCGATTATTTTCTAGTACAAGTACATAACAACTTGAACATTTTAAAAAAAATCAAGAAAGAATTTTAACAAATCGAATTCCTAAAATCAGTGATTCTCAACCTATTCCCCCACCCCCCAAGAGGAAGTGATAACGCAAAATATTAATTTGTTTTGAAAATTGTTTAATTTTTATACATTCTGACATAAATTGCAAACAAGTTTAATAATTATCAATGGCTTTAATACTACGAGTTCACCGAGTTCTTTTCTATATTTAGCTAAGATTTTTGTTTGTCTAAAAATCAGCAACCGTAGAAAATCCGGTTTCGCAAAAGTAGGATGTTGAAATTGGTAATAGTACTGGTACATAGACTTCCGCGGTCGTGGTCCATACTATCTGCTTCTGGGCTTCCGGGTTGGAACAGTGTCATTGGTATAATTGGCGACGTTTCGTACCCACTCGTACAGGACATCTTTAGGGCTCAACTACTGCTACTGTCTGTCCCCCCGAAACAGTTTCAGTGCGACAGACAGTAGCAGTAGTTGAGCCCTGAAAATGGCCTATACAAGTGGGTACAAAACGTCGGCAGTTATACCAGTGACACGGTTCCAGCCCGGAAGCCCAGAAGTAGATGTTAATAGTACGTTATATAAAATGCTATTGTTCTCAGTGCAGAAAATTCATTATCTGCCCATGCCCAAAATTCAAACAGTGATTTCTTACTCCAATTGTTTCCTTATTTAGCCATTTGACGTGAAGTCTATGAAGATTTCTTCGTCGGCATTTTTGAGACCTTCGGGATAATTTTGAAATCGGTCCCTAATCTACTCGTAAATTGCTAGGAAGTTATCGTACGTTTTAAAATTTTTTGCCAGCGTGATTAAATAATTTTCAGTGGTTACGAAAACAACTTTAATATATTGTTCTTTGTAAGTTCTAACAAATTCATCTACATTTACAAACATTTCTAGATTTTCTTGCTTTATATTTTTGCCCCATAACTCCAATTTTCTAGAAAAGCAGAAATTGCTTTTCATAATGTTTCGATTATGTATGCTATAATATGTTGAGGAAATGTCATTTCAAATTGAAAAAAGAAAAACTGGAGAAAATAATGCATGCCACATTCATAAGTAGAATACCTTATATAATTCGTTCCACGCTGGAAATGAAGATTACAGTTTACAGGAAATAAGTACATCATTGCCAGATCATTTTTTTAATCTACAATGTTTATCAGCATAATCCAGGCTCGAAGGCATTTTTCTTATTTTAATTGCACTATACGAGAGGGTACCTAAAAATAAACGGAATGGCAGCGTTGTGAACGGGGTTTGCTTAGCACACGTTCCTGTTGCTAGGTCCGCGTGACGCAACTTATTCCGCGTTCGGTTTAGTCGGTTCTTTCGCCGAATGAAGTTGTGTCTTGTTGTTGCACTTTTTTTTAAAGTATTTTCGTTTGCTCGTCGTTTTTTATAATGTCATCACTTAAGTGAACAGCGTGGCATGCGGTCCAACAGTTCATCTGGGATTCTATTTGAAGGGTCTGAGAAATTTGCGTAACGGTGTGCGACGAAAGGGACCCGATTTGTGGAAGACGGGAGAATGGTTGTTCACTATGGCAATGTACCTACTTATACAACCTTATCAGTCCTTTGCCTCACGCCCCCTCTTCACCTGAGCTTGCTCCGTGCGACTTTTTGTTTCCACGAATGAAGAGGGACATGAAATGACATCGTTTAAACGACGAGGAAGAGGTGACGAGAAAACGACACAGTAGCTCGCAGCCATACAGAAAAAGGAGTTCGAACAATATTTCCAACAACAGAATCGTCGATTAGACAAGTGTATAAAGTTAAATAGAGAGCATATCGAAGGTGTTAAGGTTCTTTTGTAGAAAAATAAAATATAGGTTTTTATAGAGAAATTCCGGGTATTTTTGGATACCCCCTCATACATTAAGTATTTCTTGGTAGTTTAGTAAGGACATAACTCTTTTATACACTGATTTTCATTTATAGCAAAAAATTTGCTAAATGAGCAAGTACAAAAACTGACGAGTAGCTTATAATAATTGACAGTGGAAATAAATCGCATTTCATTGTTAGCCACTTAAGATAGAAAAGCTATTGTTACAATATTGTCAAAAACTAGAAAGCCTTTACTGTAAGGTATAGTAAAATAATAAATTGTACTGCTTTTAATATCGCTTATACGTTGCGGAAATTTTGGAAAAAATTAACTGCTTTCTGGTAAGATTCGAACTCACGATCTCACATTTGCCGGACACATGTCCGGCAAATGTGAGAAAATTCTTTTTCAGTTATGCATCGAAAAAGCACATAATTATAGATTCATTCGATAATTATTTAAATGAAAATAAAATTTTAAATTTAACCTTTTTTATTGATTCATCCTAATTTCGCTTATCGGGTAAGATTACCGAAAACCCTCATAACTTTTTTGGAACTGAACTGCATCGAGTTCAAATTCATATGTGGGTAGCAATATCACATTAAATGACTATAGATTCTATATCTGTCCACGGAAGAGTTATGACAGAAAGATATCGCAGAGTTATTTTTCAAGAATTCTTTGGACAATTGCATGATTAAGAATCGTGTTATAAACTAAAGTTTTTAAACGATATTTATCTAACGCCTAGAGACTATTATTTATTTGGTTGAATAAGAAATAATATTTATAAAAACCGACTTTACATTTTTGATAATTTACATCAAAACATACAGCATGAGACTCGAACAATTACACTAGAAGAACTTCACAAACTTTTTGATAACATTAATATAGAATTAATTAATGTTTACAATTGAATAATGGATATTTCCGACATTTATTATAACGTACGATAATAGTTTAGGTTCTTGAAATAAAATATAATGTTTAAAAAATATAATATAGAATAAAATTATTTTTTACATTATGATCCTTTTGTGTTTAGATTATACGCAGACATTCAATGTAAAGGCTGTTTCAAATAGCGCGGTTTTTTCTAAGAATAAATAATATATAGATGGCTCACTGAATTTGTCTAGGTATGTGGGCATTTAAAAAGTGTGATGTATGATATTTATAAAAATGGCGTTCAAATTGTTGAATTATTTTATGAAAATCAGTATTCTGTGAAAAGAGTTTTTAGAAAATTACATGAATTTTATGGGTTACATAATCGTCCATCCGAAAGCACTATTGGTCGAATTACTAAAAAATTTCAACGGACCTGCTCCGTGAAAGATCAAAAAAGTGAAAAATACAGTGGTAGTGGTCGTTGACAGGAAAATATTGGTTGGTTCGTGAAAGTGTTGCTGAAGATCGTGAAATGTCCATTAGACGACGTTCACAACAACTTGGACATAGTGGATCAACAACATGGCGTATTTTACACAAGGATTTAGCTCTAAAGGCATATAAGGTTCAAATAACACAGGAACTGAAGCCATTAGATCATTTAAAACATGGTTTATTTGTCAATTTCATCAATGAACAACCAGCTGAATTTTCTCAAATAATAATGTTTTCGGATGAGGCCCATTTTGAACTTGGTGGCTATGTTAATAAATAAAATTGCCGTATCTGGGGTGAGGAAAATCCACGAATTATTCATGAGAAACCTATGCATCCTAAAGGAGTTACTGTTTGGTGCGCATTATGGCCGGGTGTTGGATTGGATCTTACTTCTTTGAAAATAATGCTGCTGGTGCAGCTGTAATTGACAATGGTGATCGATATCGTCGGATGATAACCGAATTTTTGTAGCCTGAATTAATGAATATTGATCTAGAGGATATGTGGTTTCAACAGGATGGCGCTACACCTCACTTTGTACACGAATCAATAGATTTATTGAGAGAAAAATTTCCTGGACGTGTAATCTCAAGAAACGGTGATGTTAATTGGCCACCAAGAACATGCGATTTGACACCGTTAGACTATTTTCTTTGGGGCTATGTGAAAAGTCAGGTTTATAAAAACAATCCACAATCAATACCTGCTTTGAAAGATGAAATTATTTGTGTCATTGGTGAGATAGAGCCCAAATTATGTTAAAATGTCATTGAAAATTTTAACAAAAGAGTGGACGTCTATGGCGCTGCAAGAGGAGGCCATTTGGCTAATATTATTTCTCGCATGTATGTAAATGTCATAGCTGATACTTCAATTTCCAATGAAAAGTTTTTGAAAGTGAATGCAGATTATGTGTTTTATTTATTCTTTAAAAAAAACGCGAAATTTGAAACACCCTTTATTTCGGTATTAAAATGTCACTGGCAATACCTCCAACTTAAAAGAAAACTATATCAAAAGTATACCTTCAATCACTTTGGTACACTTTATACATCCAATATATATCTTGTATTTAAAATTACATAGACGCATTCTGCCAATATGTCTATGGCATCAGCGCTTAACCAAGATTCGTTAGTCTTGTAAATGCAGGTAAATTAAATAATATTTAAAATATTTTAAATCAAACTATCTATTCACACTGAATCTTGAACATTTTGTTAAGATATACTAATACCATAGTTAGTGTATGTGTACAAAATGTGACTTCAATTCATTTACATCACGAATATAGCTGTCATCATCATTTACGACAGTTATAAAATTTGTGAGCGTCATCAAAGAAATTGTCTTCATTAAATGCGTTTGTAAACTAGTCTTATTGTATACATATATATACACATACATATAATTCAAATATACATGTACATATGTAGGATCCAAAGTGGTCATTTAATATCCAAAATAAAAGATATGTATGTATATGGCATTTATTAAGGGATCTTTAATTATACCGGACGCTATGTGTCGCTTCTGGCCTTCGGTTTTAAATCAACCAAGTTAACAGACAGTCATTAATTTTATGAATAAGTCACGACAAAGTAATATTATGCAATACACTTCAGTCACGCTGTAATAACATATTACAACCTTATTAAAATGAATAAAGTGGTTTGCATTTTATTTATTTTCCTTTTCATTAGCATAGAAGAAAACTAAGAAAAAATTGACATGCTTATAGAGTAATACATAAGGAACATTTCTAAAACTCCACTAACACCAAATACATTCACATTTAATGAAAGAAATGTTATAACAGAATGAATATACAGCGTGTTCTAAAAAGAATATACGTATTACAAAGTATAATTTTGTTCAAACTATCGATCGCTGTGCCTCGGCTCGGCTATTGGAGAAACGAATACATAGTCTAGTTTATTTAATAGCCGCTAGATGTCAGTTGTCTTCTGTTTTTCTTGGTAACCGTCATATGTTTAAAATGGCTACTCCGCAGCAGAAATCATTTTGTGTTCTCGAGTTTGTGAAGTGCAATTCCGTGATTACAGTGCAAAAGCGTTTCAGGGTGAACTACCAAATTGATCATCCGAATGGGTGGAACATTCGCAGATGGTATTGATAGTTCGTAGATTCAGGATGGGTATATAAAGGAAAGAGTCCTGGTCGCCTTCGTGTTTCAGAAGAAAATTTTGCACGAATTCAAACTGCTTTCCAACGCGCTCCTTCAAAATCAACTCGTCGTGCCAGTCAGGAGTTACAACTGAAACGTCGGTTGGTTATGAAGCCGTACAAGCTACAGTTATTACAAGCTCTGCGTCCTGACGACAAACGGAAACGTGTGGCATTTTCTAACGAGATTCATGATGCTATTGACAATAATAACACTTTCGCATTACGCATCATGTTCAGTGATGAAGCGAATTTCCATGTTAGTAGTCTGGTAAACAAACACAATGTTCGAATTTGGTGTCTACGGAACCCAAATGCAGCCATTGAACATGTACGAGATTCGCCTAAAATCAATGTGTTTTGTGCGATTCCCGATCATCTCTTTACAGCCCATTCTTCTTTGATGGAAACACGGTTAACGGTCAGCAATGTCTCGCTATGCTACAAAACTGGTTGTTTCCGAGGCTGCACGAAGACAACTTCATTTTTCAACAAGACGGGGCACCCCCTCACTGGAGTCGCCAAGTGCGTGAATATCTGAATGAAACTCTACCGAACCATTGGATTAGGTTTCGTTAAAGACAACGTTTATGTACCACCACTCCCACAGAACCTGGAAGACTTGAAGAACCGTATCCGTACTGCCACAATACCAGTGACGAAGGACATGCTTGCTCGAGTATGGGAGAAATTTGAGTATCGATGTGATATTGTTCGTGGCGCTGATGGAAGACTTAAGAGTATCGTAAATATGTGTGTAAAGTTTCATATTCGTATATTTTCAAGTTTAATAAATATATGCATTCAAAATACGTACATTCTTTATGAAACACCCTGTATTGCTGATTCATTTCCTAAAATGTACATATGCTTACACGACTAACACCGTATGAACAACCGCCTAATTTTCTCGGGCCATAGTCATGCGAGGACGTTCGGACCGAAGGCTCGCAGTTTTTCTGTCTTCGATAGTTCATGTACACCAGTAGTCTTGAATAATACTGAGGTTTCGATTCAGCCCACGCGCAATCTGGCGAAAGGATGCACATCCCAACAATCTGTCCCTTTTCAAACTCGCTTAACGCTAGTGTCCTTCCTCCCTTTTCGACAACATGTCGACGCATTAACATCTTTAACTGCACTAACAACTGTCACAATTATTCCGTCGAACCGCCACGAACACAGTTCTTCTGTAAGCTGTTCTCTTCTCTCCTTTCAGTGACGAGATAGAGATATGCAACTCTTAATACCTCCTCGTATTCAGATCAACTTACATTGCCCCAAATATAAAGCTTCTATATCTCCCCGCGTTACGAAAACACAGGCTGTACCTAGCGCTTATATCCAACAGTGTAATAGCATATACTTATTAAAATGATTAACGAAGTTGTCTTCATTTTATTTCTTTTTATACTCAGAAACAAAATTACAATTTATTACTGGTTATCTTACGCCAGGAAGGTAGCTGTAAAAGTACATTAGTAATACATAAAATCACAATCAGTTCCATATGTGCTTACAGATACAATGATTTTATGCAATAATAATAAACGTATGTTTTGGCAACCCAGCAGCATAATGGCGTGCTAAACCAAAAGCTTGCCACTAATAAAGGTTATAAAATCGCTAAAAAGCAGAGATGTAGAACTGAAAGTCTTATGTTTTCTTTTTTAAAATATTCTAAATGGAAGCTAGAATAAAATGTAATACTACGTTTCTTCTGTAAAAATAGAAGTAAGATTTCTTTTATATCAAAGTAACTTTAAACCACTACTTACAGTTAGATTGCTGCTGTAAGTTACATTGAAGTAACTGTAATTTAGAAATTTTTTTGTATGTACAACTCCGCTAAGAAAGAACTGATATGCTGATAGAATAACACATAATTGTTTCTAAAATTTTTAATAAAGCTATTCTTAAGATTTGTATTCTTAATGTATTTACATTTGTTGTAAGAATATGTAATGGAGTAAATTCAAAAATTTACCATTTTTAAACGCGTTACAAAATTAGCTACTAATAAGTTGGAAATGAAATTTTATTGTTTCATATTATCTAGTCTCCCTTTTACTTATCAGCATAGTAGGTTTTAAGTTCTATATTCTTTTTGAAAGCCTTGTCTCCCGTGTTCTTATTATATGCCCCCCAAATGACATTACAAATAACGATAAGTAAATAAATTTAAAATAAGATTAGAAATAATTTTAAGGAGTCTCTAAATAAGTTCATCAATAAGGTTGATATATAACCCCTTTCCACAATTAACTATTTGTAAATTCTGTATACGCATTTCGACAACCAAGTTGTCATCATCAGCAGATAATTTCAAAGTGTCGCACCTGGTAAAACACGGCGAAAAAATTGTACGAAAAAACAAACTACGTACGCGATCCACACCGTTCAAAACCAAGATGTGCACTGTCACATCTTGGCACATCTGGCACATCTTGGTTTTCAACGGTGTGGATCGCGTACGTAGTTTGTTTTTTCGTACAATTTTTTCGCCGTGTTTTACCAGGTGCGACACTTTGAAATTATCTGCTGATGATGACAACTTGGTTGTCGAAATGCGTATACAGAATTTACAAATAGTTAATTGTGGAAAGGGGTTATATATCAACCTTATTGATCAAGTCAATCAACCACAGGCTCCATCAAATTCAACCCTCTAAATAAGTATTTCTTTTTTTTTTATGTAGAACATTTTTTGTAAATGCAAATTGTGTGAAACCATGGTTATTAGATATGACTTAACAAGATTTTCTATAATCGGATGTGCGTCACTTGCTTGAGAAACTTTATCACCAACTAAAAACGAAGACTCCGTCCCTTTCCTTCACTGTATGGACTGCCTGGGTCATATACATTTGAGTTTTCATAAGTTCGTCATTTATACGTTTAAGAAAAACAAAGTTTTTATCCTTGAATATCACCTGGAGAGCTTCCATACGAAAAGGCATTTCAGTTGGTGCCATAGAATTATTTGTCCGCACACTAAAGATTGCTTTTGAAAACATAAATCCAAACTGAGTATAGCTTTCGTTATATTTTATTATTTTTTAACTAACATTCTTATTCTGATAGGATTCCGTTTTGTTGTTGGAACAATATTTACTTTTGTCTGGGTATAATATTGAGAAATACCAAGTGGTAATGAATCAATGCTTAGATTATAGCATTTGCGCATATCTTGTTCCAGCCACTACTTAGATTTTGATTTAAAAACTGGTGCAAATGTAAATTAGACTAAAATTAATTTGAATATAATTCATTCAATTATTACCACCTTACACTATTTGTTTTATAAATAATGTTAAGTGATACAATTTTATTCAAATTAATTTAAAGCTTTCACTTAGATTTTCATCTAAAAACCAGTGCGAATGTAAACTAGACAAAAATTAACTTGCAACTTGATGAGCAAAGGCTTGCGTCGCGGTTCTGGACATGTAAGTTCGTTGCAATTAACCGCCTTCCAACTATCCACAGAAATTGGAGCGTTGCATAGAACACGGAGTTCGGCAGAAATCACTATAGAGGATTTGTGTCGATTCTTGAGTGCGATTTGCTGTTTTAGTCGATCTTCTCGAACAGTTGTAACACGTTTTCTGTCGCTTATAGGTAAATTAGGTAAATAATGCTCGCCTATCGTTTAATAACGGGTAATTGTGTTTTACACTGCACAAAGTAAATACTGTCTTGGCTATTTTTATTAAAAATTATTAATAAAACTATCTGGCTTCGCAAAGCCACAGATATATATGGCATTTTTGCATATTATCTATGTACACGCATATACACAAATTCACAAAAGAAAAATTGCACTCTAAAATAACAACGACAAACTACCATTTTTTCTGTACATATAATTACTACTAAATGTAAAATCAGAAACTGTATCTTACCCACCTAATGTACGTTTTCTAAAAATTGCTACTTTAAATACTGTTATTAATGGTTACAAGTGCTTTTCCGATAACCCACATCTCAGCACTACTACCTGTTTTGTGAAGCACCTGTTTTATTGACGTGCCTATTACATTTGGTCGCAGCTCTATTTAGAAAGCTCAAGAAAATCTTCATAGAATAAGTCGTAGAATTAAAATATACAATATAAGCACATCGTTCCATTTAAAGCGAACGAACGAATGGTTTGTGGTTTAATTGAAAATGTAACACGAAAGAATTTTCTTTGAATAGAAAATGAGTCTTTATGCTTATCTAAAATTTTCAGGAAAGTAAATAAGGCAATACTCCTAATACGTCAAATAAATAGTTTCACTCAATCACCTTATATGTATGTATGTTGTACCTGGGTAGTCTTTTAAGTTTTGCATATGAAACTGGAATAAAACAGAAGACAGCTTTTAAAAACTTTATTCTTTATCGAAGTATTCTCCACGAAGATTAATACATTTTTGCATGCGCTCGAACCAACACAGGAAGCAGTTACTGCATTCGTTTGTTAAGTAGTCAGAATTGCATTTTTTAAGGCATCAACTGCTCCTTCTGACGACTGGAACCTTTGACCAGTAAGTCCATTCTTCAGTTTCAGAAAGGTAAGATCCGGACTGTACGGAGGATAGTCCAATAATTCGATGTTTTGTTGCATTAAAAATTCAATTGTCTTATGTGCTGAGTGCGAACTTGCAACTGTTGAAGATGGTTCGTCGGTCGGGATTGGTTTTTCGAAAATCAGCGATAACTTGCGGCAAACAAATGGTTGTATTCCAATCGGCAGTAACAATTCTTTAATATTGTAAATGAATTGTTTCTACATGATCTGCTTTCGAGACAAATCCAAGATTCATCAGCACTAACGATGATGTACACGTTTTTAGAATTTCCGTCGTTGAAGCGATCTAAAATTTTTGACACCCATTCGCCCTAGCTGCTTTCTGTTCTTCGATCAACAGATGCGGTATCCAACGTGAAACTAATTTTTTTACACACAATTCTGTATGCATTTTTTTAATCGAAATCTTTGAAATTTCCAGTAATGCTTCAATCGGACGATATGTCATATGTTGATCTTCGTTGATGATCTTGCGCAAGCATCGAGTGATTGCCGTTTTTGGTGAACCTGCTTTTGGATCATTGCTAAAACTAATCCGTCCACGTTCGAATTCTCCATACCAATAAGAAACTGTTAACTGATGCGGTGCTTCATTGGCGAAAACGGAAACCAACTTGACGAGACATTCTTCTTGAGATACTTCTTTTCGAAAATTATTAAAAATTATTCCGCGAAAATGTTCTTGGTTTAATTCCATTTTCCAAATATCGCACTGAAACTTTGGCTTTAGGTTAACTAAAGACGGAGGTTAATTTTTAGTACTGACATTTGATTAGCGGTGCTCTCTATGTCCCACTACGCAAAACTTAAAAGACACCCCACGTATACTATTATCCCAGATTACATTTTACAATTGAAATATTACAATTTCTGTCTCATTTGTCGAAGACCAAGTAACTTTTGAAGACTGTAAATAAGTCTTTTCTGTTTTCTATACGTTTACGCTGTGACAGGTTATTTAATAGACTGTAACTGTAAACAACATAAATATATATATATATATCAATTGTCTAGCCTTTTAATATATTTAGTAATTCGAAAGACATTTCTTTGTAACTACTTGAGTTGAAATGATCATAAATAGAGCAACTACAAACAAAATGTATGTATTATGGCTGGAAACTTAAAGTTGTCTGCTCTAGTCCGTTCAATTTTTCATACTGATTGAATCTATTTTAATGTGTCCACAGTGGTGCGATTCTAAGGCTATTACAATATGACCATTAGCGATTACCATAATCGCAATAAATCAAGGCGAAATTATCAACGTCCAACTATATGTACTCATACAAAGCCGTCATCATTTTATCTCGTCTGTCTTCTAAAACGTTTTCCTGGTCGGTACAGTTAGGTTATTGTATATTACGTTGTAACATTGCGTATTATCTTTATTCTTTACATTAACGTCCGCTCGCCAAACTACGTATATCAAAAGGAGAGAAAGACCCAAGGTCGTAAAAGTAAACTAATTTGTAGTGCACTTGCGGCGTCGTTATCTCGTGAAATGCATCGGACACTACGCTCGTATTATATACGTCATGAAATGGAGCTTGAAATCGTCGAGTTTTACAACAGTAGTAACGCAGTAGCGAAGAATGAATTTTGTTCTTATCAGAGTTGCATCGAATACGAAAGAAAGGCACGTGTAATGCACACGCACACTCATGAAATGTTACGAGATTTGTTGCGATTGCCGAATGGGAACATTAGAAAGAGAGACTCTCGTATTAACGAAATGATAGTAGTTAATAATACATGGAAAAATGCTACCTCTTAGCTCCTAGGTAGGCGATGTTTCGATGGACAGCAGGTATGGGCTGCAATGCATCGGCTACATTTACGGGAGGGAAGGAGTCACGTGACAAAAGCTTTTAAATTTAAAAGGCTGAAGAGTAGTTTCTTATTGAATTGTTTTCTTTTTTTTAAGGGCACCAGAAGCTTGGCGAATGCTGAAGAAGATCCTAATCCTCAAAAATCTCTCACTTAACTTATCTATGCTATTGCTAAGGGTAGACGCGTTAATCCAGAAGACACTATACATACTATTGTATAAACCCTTACTTCAATTACAAGCAAACAGAATGAAATATAGAATTTAGAAAAGTTGTACATTAAAAAAACTTACATTAAATTATTAAAAAAACAAATGAAAGAAAAGTGAGTGCAGAATATAAATATTTTATAATAAATCATTAAGCTTTATAAGCAACTTGGGATGAAAGACTAATAAGCTCTAAACATTTATAAGCAACTTTGAATCAATTACTAGTAAACGTTAAATATCAAGTAACTCGAAATGAAATACTGTACGCTGTACCACGAACAGATTGACTAATCACGACCAAATCACGTAAATATCTTTGACATTATAAAATATCAGCTTCGAAAGTCTGATTTACACGTACACAATTATTGTAATATTTATTTACCTCTAATCAAAAAAACTTCAAAAGTGATTGCCATAATAACAATAAAAGTAAAGGTTTAACTGGGTTATTTTACATTAAATGTTGAAAATGAATAGAAATTATTTTGTATTAATCTTAATACCAAATGTACATTAATTTATTTTTTCTTCAAATCCACAATAAAACAAATTATTAAATTAATTCTTTAAAATTAAAAAAACATTTAAGCTATAATAATGAAGAGTTCATTTGTGAGACCACATAGCATGTATGTATATTGCTTTATTGTTAATTAAATTCTAAGTTCTAGACTAAATATAATTGAAATATTATAATAAAAATAAATGGAAGGAAGAATTCATTTGCGAGAGAACGTGACATGTATAATAGTCGTTTTGCTTTTAGTTGAATTATATTTGTAAAGTTTAAAACCATTGCAATATCTTTTATTACAAAATAAATACATATACATCCACAATTTTCATTCCAAAACTAAATTTAGTAATACATAGTTCAATAAGCACTACACAATCATAATATAAAATATAAATAAATAACAAATAAATGTGTATTTGTTAGAGGAATCATTGGTGGTAATAGAATCTCCTACATTTATGACAAATTCTAAATATTCTTTTATTCCGTCCACATACATTATTTTTGTTAAAATAAAATTGTCCGGTTTTGCTGTATGAGAGGGCGCGTTATCGTGCTGTTAAATCACTTTACCGTGTCTTCGGACCCATTCTGGTCGTTATTCTATCAATGCATGAGTATGCGATGAGTATTAACTGTTTCACCAGGTTTCAACAGTTCGTAATACACCACACCACTGCGCCACCAAACACAGAGCATTGTCTTGCGATCAAAACGATTTGGCCTTGGAGTCGATGGGCCGGCTTCGCCAGGTGATAAGCATGATTTTTTGCGGTTAGAGTTTTCGAAAGAAATCCATTTTTCATCGCCCGTCACTATTCGATGCAGAAATGACTTCCAGTTATACCTTCGAAGCAGCATTTCACAGACGATTTTGCGATTTTCCATTTGCCTGTCATTCAAGTAGTATGGCACCCATTTTCCCATTTGTTGGATTTTAGCCACTGCTCGTAATCGTCGCTAATCGTTTCTTGGTCTTCCTTTAACGCTTCTGCCAGTTATTTTTGAGTTTAGGTAGGGTTTTCATTCAATAACATCTGCAGTTTCGTATCTTCAAACTTCCTCGGTCTACCAGAACGTCCTTTGTCTTGCACATCGAAATCACCATTTTTGATTTGTCGAAACCACGCCTCACATATTTTTATGACCGGAGCATGCTTACCGTAAGTTCCTACCAGCAAACGATGACTTTTAGTAACTTTTCTCTTTTGATTAAATAAGAAAAGTAATGCGTGCCGCAAATGCACCTTTTCAGGCACGAATCTCGACATTTTCAAAGAGGACGGTGTCACTTTCGCAAAATATAACATGTATAGCTTTGAAGCTTATTGTCAATAGATTAAAATGGCATATGGGTCAAATCATAAAATTGTATACTTAAGCCTAGCGACAGCTGCTAGAAAAACCGGTAATGACTTTCCAGTACACCTGGTAGTATATAGTTTACGTGCAATAGTAACACTTAATGGACATATACTTCGTTGAATAATAAAGGTTATCTCATAGTAATACTCCCTCACTGTTTTAGATACGTCAAATGGAATTATAAAAATACCTTAAAAGGAAATAACAAAAAATAAGTTTTCAACTGAAGTCCTAATCTTTATCGAGAATATACATCGAATTTCTTTTTTAATGTTTCTAGTTAATATTTCTTCCACAATTTTCAAATTTAAATTCTATTAGTACACACATGTGCTTATAATATTGCAATTAAGAAAAGGAACAAAACGTATTATTTGAAAAAAGGACCTTCTATAATTATTTGAATTTAGCTATGATGCGAACAAAATTCATTACGACTAATAACCTTATCGCAATTTATTTAATGCAGCCGTGTCTCGTTGAGTGGCTAATCTAATACATAAAATTGAATTAGAAAAAGGAGCGCCGTTTTCAATTTTCAATCAATATCCATTAGGCCTGTTCAAATTGCTTTTCATTCTGATCTAATTCCATTTCAACATGATTATTGTTATTAAATGTGGATGTACGGCCATCACCAATTTTAACAACCAATATTAAGGTTTTCTCCTAGGCATATGTCGGTACACACACACACACACACACACACACACACACACACAGGCACGTGTGTGTATGTATGAGTGAGTGAGTGTGTGTATGTGTGTACGGACATATGCACATATATTGTCTGTAAAATATACAAAGTATAAATTATGCTAATAAAAATACATATTTGTACATTATATACAGTGTGTATAATAAAAAATGTGGGCCCATAGGGACGATGGATAAGGCGTTGACAATAAACTCAAAGTATAGATAACATTTCAGGACACGGTGAAAATCGCATTACAATAACAGCAAAAGAAGGTTATTATTAGTTAATTAAGAAAAAAACCAATTGACACTTCATCAATTACAATGCTAGCTAGCCGAGAAGACTAAAAATACTATTTTAATGAAAATAAAGCAAATTATGTGAATGCGATATCGCTTATAACGCACAATTATTACTGTTTGTCCCGGCACAAGGAACTTCTAGTAAAGAGTGGTATCATGTTGTGTTTACAGATGAATCATCTTTCTGGGTCTGGCCACCGGTGGTATCAAAACTTTGTGCGTATTCACAGTTATTTTAAACACGAAACAAATAGAAGTATTGCACCGGTTTAACGATAGATAATAGTGTAGATTGGAATCTACGAGGATTCGACAGTTCAATGCAACGAAGCAAACTGTGTAGGGAGTGGAAGGCTGCAAGTGGTATTGCCTCAATAGATTGCCTTCGCAGTCTACAGATGTTAACTCAAACGAAAATGTTTGAGTTCTTATGAAGTTTGCCGACAACATCTACATATATAGAGTTTCCCAAATAGCTCGCAATATAAAGATGATATTGCGCTTACTAGTTACAAATGGTACAGAAAATTTAGTCGTAAGTATGGGAAACTGCTACAATTTCTAAAGAAAAACGGATATTAAACGCCATATTAAATGTTAGTATATAGCATACAAAATGTATTTTTAAACAATATATACTTTTTTTTTCACCTGTTTTTGTAGACGTAGCATGGATTTCTTATTATATAGAATCGCAGACAACTATAACAAATGTAATGTGACACCATTTTCAATGGTACTAAACACGGTTATGATGAGAAATTTAATTATTAGTCTTTTGTCTTAATTCTCACAGAACGGAAAGACGAAAACACTATATCAAATTGTGAACCTTTGAATGTATAGATGGATTACCATTAAGCTTAAATCGTTTTGCGATTTTTTTCAAATTGTATTTTTGAAAAGTTGCATATTAAAAAATGCTCGCGGACTGACATTTTCAAGATCTTAAATACTATTTTGATGTCAAAATTGTGTTTTTGCTTAATCCTGAGGAAATAAAAAACTCAAAAAACCAGGACGAAATGTAAACTTTTGAATGTGTAAATGGAGTATCATCGCGATTAAATGATTTTGCTATGAACAGGAAGAAGTTCGTACTTAGGCTACTGTTTCACATACTTGAGAGACTAAATTTTAAATTATTAACGTTCACGAAAATATAAATTTGTTAAGAATTGAAACCTTTGAAAAGTTTTTGTGCATTAGCAATGCTTACGTACGTTTTCTAAAGGTCCTGAAAACTATTTTAATGTCAAAATTTGTTTAATTGTTGGTTTAATCCTGAGACACTTGAAAATCGGTCGCCAAAACTGGTATATAACAGTGAATAAAATGATATTCAGCCAACCTTCTTAACTTCTGTAACTTCTTAATGATTTGGGCAAACTTAATGTAGAAGAGATATAACACTACTGCCGAAGAAAGGAATGATTGCCACAAATGCTTTGCTCAATTTCTAGGGCTTATCAGGTAGTCTGGCTTTATTCAGCAGCTTATATGTAGCTGGTCGATGGTATTGTCGATACTATCAAAATGATAATACAAAATAACTATACGTCCATCTTTCCAAATGTAATAAAAATTTCTGTAGAACTTATATCACTTTGTCTGCATTGAAGATTTATTGAATTGTCAAATACAACGTCATTAATGAAAAAAATTAAACGAGAACAAGGTGATAAAACTGCTTTAATTTCTATATACATATAGTCTCGTTTTAGCTGCCTCTTATTCCTTTGCATTATCGTTTCGATAATAACATTCGCTGGGTGCGTATAACTACCGAACAAATATCTAATGGGGTCTGGAAATTGAGCGAAACTGCGTGACCTTGACATTGAAACGATCTCGACTTTGACATTGAAACGGCTCCGACTTTGACATAGAAACCTCTTTGGGCTCGGCCGATTCTAGAACCTCCTCATCGACCTTGATCGTTCCAACATGCATTGTGGAAAAGGTCAACGACGAGGTTCGAGTCCCTCTACTAACGGTCGTCATGGTCATTGCTTTATTTGGCAGTAGTTCTTTCATTATTTACTTTAATTGGCAATCGCTGTTTGGAGAATTCTGCAGATGTCTTGCTCAATTCGGTCAAAGTGATATAAGTGCATTTACTTCCAAATCTATAGAAGTTTCAATTCTATCCGAGGGATTGACGTATAATTCTCTTTCATTACTTTGAATTATAATGTACACTACACACGATATCGTACGATTATTGCAATATAAAAGTTTCAAACCACGGCTAGTACTGATATAATATATTTTAATTATAATATTAAGTTTTTATTACGATACCATTATTGATACGGGTGACTTAGTTATAATTTATTAGTTGGTTTGTAAGATAATTCGAAACGCACGGAATCATAAGAAAATTATACTTTAATAACCTGCGCTTCGAATAAATATCACTGAAATACGTAAATATCCGAGTTAAAATAAATCAATGTAATACGATTATTGTAAAGGGAAATTAAATTTAGTATAAATAAATAAACTCCATGCTGTGCTGTGAATTTCACTTGTAATTGTATATTGTAATTGTAAGTGATCCGCCCGTCGGTATGTATAATTCAGACCATTAGTGATATAAATTTGTACAAAGCTACTTAATAATTTATACAACAAGAATATTGATAGTCCTTATTTTATTTAGCTTCATCTTTTAGTGTTTATATTTTGAACTAGGGATTAGACATCTTCGCAGGTTATTTATGATTTCCTTCTATATATAGATAGCGCTTGGTAAAGCTTGTTGTAATAAAATCTTTTAATATGTATATGCATGTATATCGACACCATTTAATAGAGTAGCTTACGAATTTATAGAGTAACATTACGGTTTCCTTCGGGCAGGAATTCATTAAATTTTAATGTTTACAATCGACTATTTATGACATTTATTTTCTCTAATTTCTGCAATCTCGAATTTTGTTTCTTGTTTTCCGCACGAAACTGATAGAACTAATAACAAATCTCGCAATAAAATTAAATAGACATAGCTTCGAAGCTATCGAATGTCGTTATCTTCTCGTGAAATCTCTCGATGCATAATGGTGTTAATAGTACGTGAATGCAGCAATCTATGTTATTAGTATCATAAGCGAATAAACTGTCATTTTAATGTATATAAATGTATATCTCAAATATTGCTCATTATTGCATCTAATAGTTGCTATAAATTCATCATCAGTGTTTAGATAATCTGATACACGTTTGCTTATAAAAAAATGAGTAATTTGATGTGGGATATTTGATATAAACGATCGTTTTGGTAGCGTGAGAGAGAAATCAAATTGGTTATAACTCCTACGATGGAAGCGACTACATTCCAAAAAGATAATGCTTATTATTGTGTACCGCGAATGTCCAACAAGTACTAAGTTCGATAGAATTTGAACATTTAATTTAAGAATAAATAGCCATGTGTAGATGCAATGTGAATTTTTACTAATATATTTATATAGCTATACATCTTTTGTTTACGTTTATCTCTCTTTCTTAGGAAAGTATGCATATTGTGACATATAAAGTGAAATTCATTTTGTATCTCATAAAGAAAATTTCAAAAATATGCATTAGTGGAAAATTTGTTCAACATTACCAGCAAAACATTGAAAAAATCTTTAATGTCATAACAATTAATAGCAAACAATCTCTTCTTTCAAATTCACATTAGAGTATCAATTAATTTTATAAGAATTGTGCAAAAACATAGCGACTACGAGGGAAGAAAAATATCTTAAGAATCGTGTGGTTTCTATTTTGATGGAAAAAGGCTATTACCTAAATTCACCAAACACTTATGGTAAATGCTATTTTCTAGTTCTAGCTATTTTTCAGTTCAAGTAAATAACAGAAAAGATACACTAATTAGTGTCCCATGTAAAGTCTGTAACAGGAACGCTTAATATAGATTACTCCTATCAAAGGGAACAGAGGAATATTAACGACTACATAAATATTAAACAACATCAAGGCAGCATGTAAAATACTACCATGAACGACTTAGAATAAACTGAATTTATGACCAGGGAATCTGAAAACATGTATAGAAGAAGCAAGTGTAGAAGCGTTTCACAAATTCTCTTCTCTGGTTCATTGCATTTTGTATTGTTTTTGATCTACTTCTTATTTAATCCAATCACCTGCTTTTGAACACCCTACATCTATTTCATTGGTCTGGCGCTGGTTATTAATTTTTATTAAATATAAACTTTAATTGATTTGTTCAAGTTTTGCATTGCTCTATTCTATCCTTCCTAGTGACCCCCAACCATTTTTTCAGAAGCTTTACATGATAGTAATTTTTGCACAGAAAACGGCTTTTAAACATTCACTTTTACGATTCTCGGTGCTTCCTTTTTTCCTGCAAATATTTACCTGATGGTATATACTTCTCCATCCAAAACGCATTCCTTTTTTACCGTAATTTATGAATCACCTCATGATATAGCTGCCATTACGGAAAGTTGGTTTGATGATTCGGTTTTGTCTCGGACAAAGACAGTTCATTCTGTCGATATTACGTTAAAGGCTGTAGTCCCACGAAGGCTTAAAATGTGAAAGATCTTGGCATTTCATTTAATTCAAGCCTCAGTTTTGCTCTAGATATCTTCACTACTACATTCAAACCTTTAAGTTTTATGCTACGCCCTTGTGAATTTTTCAGACGCTTGTCTTTAGTAAAAACGTTGATATTTAGCTTTCCTTTTAGAAAAGTGAAAAATGTTTCGCAGTATGGTCGCTGCACTATAATTACTTATAATATTTTCCAAAAGTTGTTTACGTCTCATTTTTCCAAATATCACAGAACCTTCTACACTGTTACAGCTACAACATTTCTATGATATATACTATGTACAATTTCGAGGTTACATCGTCGTTTTGATTAGGTCCTCCATAATTATGTTGAAGAGCGTGAGGTAAGGAGTCCTTCATTAAATAAGAATTTTTCAGCTCATCCATTGTTAGTTCTCACTGATTTTGTAGCTTTTAAATGAACTCATCATTACAGTCAATTTTCTTTCGCTTATACTTTTTCCTGCTGATATCTGAAATATTTTGTCGATTGTTTTCTACAAATTTATAAAAATTTCCGGTATTTGCGCATTTGTTTTAATTTTTTCCATGATATACCCATACAATATTGACTGTAAGTGTTTGCCCAAATGCATATATTTATATTATTTATATTATAAGGCATCTAAATCCGATATGTTATTAAGTTTAATTAAAAGATAAACATAATAATGGACATACCACGGTATTTATGTATTTAGGTACTAAATTATCGACAATAGCCATATTACAATACAGGTAAGGTGATTAATTAAGGGCCTTTTTCTCAGAAATTTTGAACACAATTACATTAGGCCATAAATCAATTACTGAGAGGTATCGTGATTGTATAAAAATTTTAGTTTTCTTTCAACTTTCGAAGTGTAAAGAGTGTCGTAATGTTTGTATATTAATTTGAAATAAAATCGATAGAATTATAGGTTCAAACATGTGTTCTTATTGTGTCTCATTACCGTAATGGCAAAAGTACTGAACCATCGCCGCAGAACTGTGGGTTATAATATTTTAAAAAATATGAAGAAACTAGAGGGTCATTGAACAAAAAGCGGCCAGTTCGACCGAAAATAACAATTCCAGCAAAAGATTGAGCAATAGTTTTGTTAAGTAAAAAAAAATAGCAGAGATAAACATTAATCGGAGAAACCAGTTAACGTCACAACGGTGAAGAGGAAAGAAAAATTATTCTGGAGAGTTGCTCTGGGCAAACCGCTATTGCACAAGCAAAATAAAATTATCTTGGCCAAGGTAACACAAGGACTAGATGCTGGAACAGTGGACCGATGAATTCAAATTCGAGATATTCGTTTCAAAAGGGAGAACATTTATCCGTAGATCAGCAGGAGAACGAATTCTTGAATTATTAATTATTAATAATTAATAATTGAATTAGATGATATACTAAGAAAAAAACAGTATAGTGAAATTTTGCAACAGAATGCCGTTTCCTCTGAAACAGGAAAAAACTTGTTTCAGCATGACAACAATCTGAAACATACGTCCAAATTATGTCGAGAGCATTTAGAAGAATTAGAACAGGAACGCATAATGGTTTTTATGAAATGGCCCCCTCAGAGTCACGACTTGAATTCTATAGAACTGTTATGGGATGAGCTAAACAGAGATGTGTGAAAATCTGCTCCAACATTTACAAAAACACTATGACCCAACTACAGTATGGTCAAAAATAGAACCGAAATCTCTAGTGAAATTATTAGTGAGGATACCGAGATTGTGCCAGGCAGTTATAACAGCTAAAGGTGGTCACATCGATGAATCAGAAATTTAAACAAATTTAAAATAATGTTTGTCGAAATTGATTTTAAAACATTTCGTATAATTATATAATATAATAAAATTTAATTTTGCAGTTAGTATTACGCCTATTTTTCTTTTATTTTCTCTGTGAACCAACACTTATGGCTGGTAGTATATTTGCTTTAGAAATTTTTTTCCAAAAATTCATAATTCAAAACTCACAACTTCAACATCTAATTTTAGCAATATACTTATTGATGATTAGTTACGGAAAATAAAACAAACTTTTTCTAAGCACACAAACTCGTCTACTATAAACCGCGACGTAATGCATTCCAGTTTATACAACAAAAAGACAAAATCTAGCATACTATCCAGATGTAAATATTAGAAAATAAAACCGCATATTTTAATGTAACTTAGGAACTGGCAGCATTAATAGATGCACTCCCGACATGAAATACTTAGGTACGTATGTGTACGTGAATTGTACCCTGAACAAGCTCGAAGTGTTAATCATTAATATATGCCGAGGATGTCCCAGTGATATCAACCACGCTAATGGCACATATCCATTTATGTTGAAGTCTGAAAAGGCCATAACTTTCAGTTTATTTGTGCTGGAAAGACTTTAAACAAGATTACACGATGCACAACTGCATACTGATTATTTCACATCTGTACTTAGTAAAAAAAGAATCGCCATCCGTAATTTTCAATAAAAAGGAAAAACTTTGTTATATTCAAAATCGATTTCGATGGTTTCCCTTTTTAGTAACACGAATAACATTTTTTCTTTAAATATGTAATAGCAAAATTGTTTTTCAAGACAACGCAATCCAAACATTGTACTGTTAATCCGATAAGAATAAATGATTGGCTATTTTATGAAGTAATAAAATAAACTGCTTTGACCTGAGATTGAAACGTAAACAAAACATGTAGACACGAGTATCTAGTTTATATTGGCATTAAAAAATATTCACAAAATTAAATTACAAATCACTAAAATTGCGCAAATTGATATAAACGATAAAAGTTGTATATTAAATAAGAGATTCAGGTAAATTAAGGCATTGTTAAATCTGACATAAAGCCAGATTTATCAAAATACATATTCTGAATACATAGTGAATATACACAAATATCTATGTATTTAGCCGCGCCATAAAAATTTATTAGAAACTTTGTTAAAAATAAAATATGCTCGTACTATTTGATTCCACGTCAGATTTCAATTGCCTAGACCAATCATCTATTACAGCACGCATACTAGTCAGAAGGAAAGCACCAGCTGCTTTCACTAAGACTCGCTTTAGACTATAAATGTCATTACGGCTTTCTGCAAACCATAATTTCTAATTCAGACTACAAACAATAATACTACGGATTTAAATATTGGCTTCCGTAGGGCCATTCTATCGCTTCAATTAACTCCGGAACATACCAGCGCTGAGTCTTGTTGAAAAACCCACCTCTTTCCATTACACAATGTCTCATTTGGAGGCTTTACAACAGGTTCAAGGATGTTAGTTTGATATATTTTGGCCGAAATTTTGACGCACTGCTCGCAAAAATGAAATTACGTCACAGGTTTATTGGGTTTATAGGGTGAATTTTAACTCACCCATGCAAGAAAGAACTGTTAAACACTCTTCAAAAATTCATGGAAAAGAAAACATATGTCTAGTTTTGGACCGCTACATTTGTATATTTGCTTTCCGGATATTTTGAAGATAAGAAAATGGGGGATATTTATCGTAGATTTTTACTAAAGTTTGTTAGAAAGTGGTGAAAAAGCATCAAGTTTGACAGTACAAGAAGTTGTGCGCATTCAGAAAGATCGAAAATGCGATAACAGTATTGGATTTACCGAGTTAATTCACTTGAAAATGTGGGATTATACGAAATGGAGCTGAGGAAAAACACAGAGATTAATTTGACAGTTTCTTAGCGCAGATTATGCAGAAAATTTTGATGTGAACATAGAAAACTGCTGGTAAAAAATAATTAATCGTAACGATAACTGGACTGCATATTAAATAATCGAGTATTCATTCTTTACAAATGATTATTTTAGAACTTGTTTTTCCACAAAAATCGTCCACATGCTTTTGTGACACAGAATCTATATCGTTACATCGGAAACATAATTTTTAAAACTGCAAATGTTTTCAATATATATATATATATATATATATATATATATATATATATATATATATATATATATATATATATATAAATAAATATATATATATATGAAAACATTTGCAGTTTTAAAAATTATGTTTATGTTTATATATATATATATATATATATATATATATATATATATACATATATAAACGTGCTATTAGTTTGTCGTTTTCACACTTATAATGCTCGCTCACGACTAGATGAAGGACTGCGATTTAAATTTAAAAAATGATTTTATTTTTCTACATAATCTCCCTTGAGTTCAACACACTTGGTCCAGCGTTTTTCTAACATCAATATTCCTTCCCGGAAGTGACACACAATATCATGTAATTTTTCGAAGATTTCTGGTGTGGTTGCGATTTTTGGCCGTACTTCACGTGGGTCATCTTCGAGGGACGTACGACCACGTTTAAATTCAACTGCCCACTTTTCAACGGTTGACAACGAAAGAGCAGGGTCCCCGTACACTTTCGTCAACTTCGTATGAATTTCCATAGGGGTTAAACCATCTAAAACAAATAATTTTATAACGGCACGATATTCAAGTTTATCCATTTAAAAAAATAACACCCACGACGTCTACTACAAAAATTCTTGGAAACAAACTACTTGAGAGAACAAGGTGAAAGTTTTCATATGAACTAAAGACACATGCAGCCAAGCAGGAAACATAAATTACTGTTATTTGTAACGCCATCTCTGTGCCAGGCCGAGAACTTTTCACCATGCCCAGGTATATATGAAAATTAAAAATTTTAATATTAAGTCAGTTAAATAAATTACGCTAACAATTGGAGTATATATCAAAAGATTATAAACAAAGATCTAGAAGTCGTGAGCGAGCATTATACGTCTGAAAATGACAAACTAATAGCACGAGATCTAAAATCTTGATAACATTCAAACCTTCAAGTTGGGAAAACAATAATTACACGATGTATACGAAATTTTTAAGTATGGCTATCAAATAGAATAGAATATGAAAAAAAATTCACACCATGCAACATGAGTAATTTATTCTGAATTAGAGACTTTACTTTCATATTATTTGACTGAAAAGATAATTACGGGATTTAATTTCGATACAACAATCCACATAAATGAGCGGTCATTTCCTTTTTCAAATAAAAAATACTTCATTTTTCCCTTTCTCTAACAGAAATTTTCTTTTTGTTTTTGGTAAAGTAGCATTCTTTTGATATATATATATATATATATTAAGTCGCCTTTTCAAGCCGTTTTAAAAATCTTTAAAATTATTAAATTATTATGACATACATGTTGCCACGATATGCATTTTTGAGCTTTTGCTTGCTATCCTGCTTATTGAGGAAGTATTTATAAATTTTGAGAACAAAATCTGCACTACGTGATAGATATTCTCGTACACAGCGCAATATTCTTAATTTTAGGTCTTTTACGAATTCTTTTATAAACTTTTAAGCGTTGAGCTAGGGATCCTTCGAATTAACTAGGTATATCATCACAACATTCCAGTAAATAAAACGATTGAGTACAACTTATAAACCATGATTTATTAAAATCAACATGATTAAATACATTAATGAAACTAAATTGGTAATATTTAAAACATTTAAAGTATTTAAAATATTTAAATCAAACAACGAGGAATGCATATACATACATATGTATATATATAGGGTAGTCGTTTATATTTCGGGAATAGCAAACAAAAAAAAAAATTTTTATTATCGAAAATAGTTTGATTGTTTTGCAAAATATTCTCCTTGAAAATCAATGCACTTTTGCATTCGTTTAAACCAATCCGAAAAGCATTGCTGCCACTGTGAAGGTGGTATCTCCAAAATATGAGTTTTGAATGCATCAACTGCCTCTTCCGGCGTAGAAAACCATTGACCACGAAGTTTATTCTTCACGTGTGACTACAGAAAGAAATCACAGGGTGTTAGATCAGGGCAGTACGACGGATGGCTCATCAATTCAATGTTTTGCCCGGTCAGATATACAATTGTTTGAACCAACCTGTGAGAGCTCGCATTGTCATTGTGGACAATGATCTGTCGTTTTCGGTTTGTTTTCCTTATTTCTTCATAAACTTTGGGCAAACAAATAGTTGTGTACCATTCGGAATTGATCGCTCTACAACTATCTAAAGGCACGGTTTCAACGAGATCGATTTTTCCGAAAAAAACACGCGACCATTCGTTTTGATGTGCTTTGAGTGCGAACAACTTTTGTTGATTTTGGCTCATCTTGGAATATCCACACAGTCGACTGCTGTTTACCCTCGTGTATATATATGCGAAAGAGAACTATGTAATCTTTAAAAACATTTCAAATAAATAATAAACAGTATGATTTGTATTTTTATTCCTTTTACAAATTTCAAGTTAAAAGTTGGATCTAGTAACTCTTAGGAAGAAAAATTTACTAATGCAAAATTTGGATTATACTTATTATTTTCAAAGAATTTTATTTGGAGGTGATACACTATAAAATTAAAACCCCAGAAGCTTCATGATAACTATCAACAACTAGCTTGCTATCTCGATTTATATAATTCTCAATGATGTTTGCCAAAGACATTCCATTAAAACTTGCTACTAAATTGAAGAGAATTACAAAAATAAATTAATTAAATATATAGTAAAGTAATTCAAACTACAAATAATCCATTCACATACTCAAAAATTTACGTTTTTACATGCACTCTTTTTAATTTTTTATCCTCAGGTTTAAAACCCGTGAATGTTATATTAGTATTCTAATTTTACAAATTCGTCCAATAAGAAACCAACCATCCAATTCCATATTTAAAATTTAATTGTCTTTATTAAGAGCATTAATGTAAGGACATTCAAATAGAATTTTACACTTCGAATTTAATAAAAATTTTTTTAGGTGAAATGCGATGGCATTTAAGAGCTACGTATGAAACTTTTCTGAAAGTAACATAATAATAACTAACTAATAGCAAAAGAAAGTATTAAAAAGTAGCAAGAATATTACATATACTCAATTCTATAGACCCCCCCACACACACACACATATATGTATATATATATATATAAAGACTGTTTCGAATTTCGCGGTTTTCGTAAAGACTAAATAAAACGATAACAGGAGTCATTATTCTCTTATATTTTTGTTAAGTGGCTTTATAAATTTTCCGTTTCTTGTGAATTTACTTTAACTTCCCAAAAATGTAGCTATGAAAATATTCCTGCACAACTTTCGACAGACGTTTCATCCCACGCATCCATTTAGCACTAGTTGTTATGATTTTCGCCGGACAACAAATTTCCAAAAATTCATTGTTAAATATTACATTTCCCCTCTTTAATTCCACGTACTTGCTATTCTATTCTTCAAGGTAGGGTTTTACTTTCAGACGTTACCAATTCATACTAGCTTTTCGAAGTCAAGGTTACAGTGTCATTGCATTAATGTCTATCCTTTTACTCCTTCATCGACTCTTGAAATTAACAAAACGATCTCAAATCTATAATTCGTATGTAATGTATAATATTTACATAACTCTCTTGCTAAGACATATCAGAGACTTATTTTGCACATTATGTATTACTGTATCAAGTATTATTTAAAGGATGTTTCAAATTTCGCGGTTTTTTAAAGAATAAATAAAACACATAATTTGCATTCATCTTCAAAAACTTTCTATTGGTAATTGAAGTTTCAGTAATGGCATTTATATGCGAAAAATAATACCTGCCAAATGGCCTCCTCTTACAGCTCCACAGAGGTCCACTCTTTTGTTAAAATTTTCAACGACATTTTGACATAATTGAGGCTCTACCTCGCCAATGATACGAATAATTTCATCTTTCAAAGCAGGAATTGATTGTGGCTTGTCTTTATAAACCTGACTTTTCACATAACCTTAAAGAAAATAGTCCAACGGTGTCAAATCACATGAGCTTGGTGGCCAGTTAACATCACCGTTTCTTGAAATTACACGTCCAGGAAATTTTTCTCTCAATAAATCAATTGATTCGTATGCAAAGTGAAGTGTAGCGCCATCCTGTTGAAACCACATATCCTCTAGATCAATATTCATTAATTCAGGCCACAAAAATTCGATTATCAGCTAACGATATCGACCACCATTGACAGTTACAGCTTCACCAGCAGCATTTTCAAAGAAGTAAGGTCCAATTTCAGCACCTGACCATAATTCACACCAAACAGTAATTTGTTTAGGATGCATAGGTTTCTCAGGAATAATTCGTGGATTTTCCTCACCCCAGATACCTGTGTACGTCATCTATTGGACATTTCAGGATCTTCAACAACACTTTCACGAACCAAACAAATATTTTCTTGTGAACGACCACTACGACTGTATTTTTCACTTTTTTAATCTTTCACGGAACCGGTCTCTTGAAATTTTTTAATAAGTCGATCAATAGCGCTTTCAGATGGACGATTATGAAAATCATAAAATTCAGGTAATTTTCTAAAAACTCTTTTCACAGAACGCTGATTTTCATAAAATAATTCAACAATTTGAACACGTTGTTGTACCGTGTACGAAGCCATTTTTATAAATGTCATACATCACACTTTTTAAATGCCCAAATACCCAGACAAATTCAGTGCGCCATCTGTATTTTATTTATTCTTAAATATATATATATATATATATATATATATATATATATATCTAGTATTAAATATAGTAATTATAAAGGTAAATTAATTTGTTCGTTGTATATACTAATACCGTTATTGCTAACACTTCAATTTCAAAAAGTTCTAAAAATATATTAGATAGATTCACCACACCTTCAATATCTTATATTGCACTATCGGTAATGAATCAAAGTAATTACTGCATACATATTCGAAATCATAACATGATAAAAAAAAGATTGAATGTCCTAAAATGGATACCAGATAATTTAGCGATTATGAGTTGCGTGTAGAAGACATAAGAAAAGTATGCAAGGCAGACGGTGGCTGAGTTTATTAAAAACTTATTACTTTTTAGGCAGCTTTATACCTCAGAATTATACGGTAAAATTGACATGGTAAAAAAATAAAATTTATATCGTTCATGTAGATAAAGAATTTCCTTGATTTTTAAATGTCATTTTAGGTAGGGATACATACATTCCTACTAACAGCTTTTGTGTTAGGTGTTTTTTTGCGAAGTCTACTAATAGCGGATAGGTGAAATGATACAACCTCACTTGTTTACCGTTTATAAATAGATTTATGGCCAACATATACTGCTTTCAGAAATGCGAGGAACGGCAAAAATAATACTGTTATTTTCTTACCATTTACGTATGCTAATGGATAGCGTGGTAATCATTTTTATTAAACTATGAAATAATTTCAATCAAAATACAATATTTTGAATTTTTCTGTCGCGGAAAAAACTTTGACATAATTTTATGTGACTACTAAACATTTAAATATTTACTATGACAAATATACAATAATATCTAAGATTTTAAATGAAATACTTAATATTTTATTCAATTGTTCTTACCAGAAATTATTAAGCAATGGCGAATCATTTGTTTTATTTGATCATTCAGAAGGTGATTTGAATTTTTTAATCTCCTAATTTTCATTTACTTTTAAAGAAATAAATTTTACTAATTTATTTTCCACATGCACGAAAATGGAGTGAAATGTTCACAGTTTGATACACAGACGGCGGTCATAGTACCAAATAGAGCCTATTTTCTCACATTATAGTGGGTTACTATATGTTCTGTTAACTATCATACATGAATATACATTCAACAAGCTTCCATCGATGATTGAAGTACACAACTTTCGTGCAGAAGTAGAAAAATACACCAATCGAAGCAAAAACTGACATGAAGTCAACTCTTCGCAACGATATTTCATCATCTTCAAAAATATAAAAGTGGGCAGAGGAATTTAGGCATGGTCGTATATCGATTTCGGATGATTAGCGTTCTGGCAGACCAACATGAACAGTTAGCTACGGAGCTGTCGGCGAGGTGGATGTCGCTACTGCTCAGAGTTGATAAATAATTGGTATAAATGTAAATTTCTCATGAAAAATTTTTTTTTTTGTAGATGTATTTTATTTCTATACATCGTCGAAGCAAGGAGATGTGTGACACATTTTTGGACAGTGTTTAGGGATGTTTGGAGTTTGGTAAGGCAGATATAATATAATATTGGACAAATAATAAAATTCTAAGGAAGGCAATATATATATATATATATATATATATATATATATATATATATATATTGCCGAAACTTAAATAAATGAAATAATTTCTCAATCAACACTGATTACTAATAGATATATGTGTATATATATATATATATATATATATATATATACAGACTTGTTCATTCTAGAATTAGATATGCGCTGTCCACAAGTGGAAAGAGTGCAGTTAGGTTAAAGCGCGCGAGAAAGGAGGATAGAATATCTCTCACTGGCAGTTTCGTTTTCTCCCACTTTTGTATTGAAAACAACTTCCCCTAATTTTTTCATTGTTTGAAAATCTTTTTAATTTTTAGAATTTTCTATTTCATTTATTTCAAGAATATTTTATTAGTTTCATGCCAAACGGCAAAACATTTCAAGAAAATAGCCATGTTTGAAAATCTTTTTAATTTTTAGAATTTTCTATTTCATTTATTTCAAGAATATTTTATTAGTTTCACGCCAAACGGCAAAATATTTCAAGAAAATAGCCATGTTGCATTTTATTAAAAGATTCAAATAAAATGCATCAAATAATTTATACAATTCAAAAATGTAGGTACGTATTGTCAATGCATAATAATTTACAGCCCCGACCTACACACATCATGTCGCTGTTGAAGACTGATTTCAGACATTCTCACGCGTAACACGCGAGAAAGTAGGGGAAGTTGTTTGCAATACAAAAGTGGGAGAAAACGAAACTGCCAGTGAGAGATATTCTATCCTCCTTTCTCGCGCGCTTTAACCTAACTGCACTCTTTCCACTTGTGGACAGCGCATATCTATTCTAGAATGAACAAGTCTGTATATATATATATATAGTAAACAAGGAACTAGTAGGTAATTCGGTCTGCGAACTGAAAGACTTGATTTTTTTTCTTTAGACTCTCTATATTACGCCACTGCTTGGTGGCTTCTTCAGGAGAATCAAGAAAATTATCAAAGCCACACACTAACTAGACATAACAATACACGACATATACCGTCACGATCGAAGAACATTAATTTAACTGTATTCTAACTTCTAACGCAAAACTAAGTTTTGCGTTTTGCGGTATTCTAACGCAAAACTCTCAGTTTTGCGTTAGAATACAGTTAAATTATTATTGTTTAGAGTCGCGATAAATTAATTTAATGTGGCGAAGTATAGAGAATCTAAAGAAAAAAATATAGTCCCTTGTTTATTATCATTAGTACGGTCGTTAAATCTTCCTTCTATATATATATATATATATATATATATATATATATATATATATATTATGCACGTATCCGCATATAATATTTCTTGCAAATGATAATAATATACCAATGAATAAAATATGGGAAAATTATTTTGGGAATTATCTAAAGTAGTTAGACAGGCGCTTAACAGGTTGTCTAACAAACAGCCAAGAAATAACTGAGACCAGCAGAGGCCGCATTGATGAAAGTAGAATATGAACACAGAACATACTTAATACGTAATATAATACATGTATTGTTAATAAAAGCTAATAAAACATCTAGAGATACATGGTTTTACATTCACGTATTGTATTGTTTTTGTCAAGAGTCGTTTGTACATGTTGACACCTTGTAGGAATTCTCGTATTACTATCATCCCTTGAATAAGCTGAAAGGCTCGTCCTTTGCATATTTCATTTATTTAATAAAATAATTTCATCCAGGAGGTTTTTTAACCGTCTTTTATACATCTTTGAAACTCTCTAAACATGGTAATTAAATACAATTTTTACTATTTATAATCCAGAAACAAGAACTCTTTCCAGTAAATAGTTTCTAGAAACCCTCTTTTTCCTAAAAAAAAAGAAGTGTTTTGTATATTCTGAATGAAGAAATGTTTCCATTTATGAATACGTACACAACAAAATCTCTTTTTATACTGCCTAACCGTATAATATATAACCGCAAGCTTTTCTGCAAGAATCTCCAGGAATATTCAGCCCTGAGTAAAGAATGAAGCGTCAACAACATCGACGTGGTTGAACAAGGCAACTCATGCAGCAACGACAGCGACGACGAGGGTTGCAAAACTATAATTATTAATTAAAAGTGCTACTACACTTCGTCTGTGTGGAAAATGTTCAACGAGCTTAAATACTAACGATGTATAATTATTCATTAGTGTATGGAATGGTTCTCTTACGCCAGCTTGTATTCATCCTCTTCTATATTTACGTTACTATAGTAAGACCCGTTCACAAAACAGATCGCGTTTTTCACGAGAACAAAGACGCTGCTGTGCTGCCGTGTTGTCGCTTAAAATGTCGACTCCGTATTGTGATATAATTCTGGATACGCGAATGTTTGAATGGTTTGATGAGTTTGTCTGCTAAGTAATTATGTTTTCTACGTAATAAAGATATGGAAAACAATTAATCATATCTATTTGTTAAATTAATTTATTCAGCAGTGCAGGAGGCTAGATATAGAAACATATGTTGTTTCATATTTTATTTTGAATCTATTATGTTCCAAGTAATTATCCTTACGATGATGTTCTGGCTTATTCACGATTATCTTTACAAACGTTTCTAAAGTATTCTCCATCCCAATAAAGAATAGCATCATAATTATATGGCTCAAATTGCGTTACTAGCAAATTTCGTTGTAATATATTTCGTAATTAATATTTTAAAATAATATTCGATGTACCAGACTAGTGTCACACTTGCCACTTTGATGGTGTTAAGAAAAAGTATTTCATAAATTTAAATTTTCATAAGAGTTAAACGTGAAACAGGAAAGAATAAAATTCAAGAATTTATGTTTCCGTAAAAGCAAAAATCTAATCCTGCTGTGACCCTCGTACGTCAATAGCTTATATACTATCGCAGCACAATATTTTTATTTTAATTTGAATTCTGTAGGTTGGGCATGAATTCCTTTAATAAAGTAGGACTAGTATCCAGCTTCACATAACATTCATATAAGTGAAACAACTAATTTCGAAACAAAATATTAGGAGTATAAATATTCATTAAAAATAAAAATTATGTTCTATCTCATAAACTAAATACAAAATGTAATCAAGACATTCAATGCATACAGTACACACAAAAAAAACTTCCTGCTTGTAAAGAAACTATGCAGTATTACTCTGGTACGTAGACTTCCGCGGTCGTGATCCATACTATCTTCTTCTGGGCTTCCGGGCTGGAACCGCGTCACTGGCATCCGTTTCAGTGCGACAGACAATAACAGTAGTTAAACCCTGAAGATGTCCTATACGAGTGGGTACGAAACGTCGGCAGTTATATCAGTGACGCGGTTCCAGCCCGGAAGCCCAGAAGAAGATATGCAGTATTACTTCTTACACATAAGGATGCGTACAGATATACCCCATTTGAATAGAAAAGATATTTCGTTTCAATCAGCTATCTAAATATTAAAGCTTTAATGTTCATACACTTAAAATAAATATAGGAAATGTATTAATTCAAACCTTTTATGTATATATAAAGTGAAATTGAAACAAGGAAAAATTATTAACAATTTTTGCGCAATTATAATATAATAATTATGAAAGGATTTAATAAAATAATTATAAATCTCTATTACTCAGTTCACGACAACAATCCGCCTCTCACTTACCTACGCAATGCGATCATTAAATAAGCTTAGGAGTGTCTGGGCTATGATCCGCTTCGCTAAGCTTTCTAAACTACCCAAAAATCAGAAATAATAGCATAAATTAAAATTTTTAAAAATTAAAACAAAAGGAATTTAAATAGCAGTACTTAAGTGAAGTGTAAAAAGCCTGGAACTCTTGTTCATCAAACGTTGTAACATGAGATTTTTAACTAAAGTCCGTGTTTCCTCATTTTTTAGACAATCGCTTAATGGTTAGGCGAAATACGTATAAAAAACGAGCGACATCCCCTGCGTTTTGACGTCTCTCAATCATTTCTTTTATTTTATTCTCTTAAAACTTCACAAATTTACTTTTATAATTGCTTTCGATATAACTAAATTTCAATATTAAATGTATATAAATAAATCTCTTTAAACCGCTAATGCCATCTAACAGACAGTTCGTATATACCACTTTTAAATGGAAGGCCCTTGCTGATTCCAATTTTTTAATTCGATATATATCCCTTGAAATATAAATAAATTTTCTTTAATGGACCGTCCTTAAATACGTCAACATGTCTTTTAATAAACATTTTAGCATTATACGAAATGACAATATACATAAAAACATACAGTGGCATTTCCAAAGCCACACCTTGCGTACGCTGAACATTTTCGTATATCGCAATCATAATTATTATAAAAAGATATGTTTATTCTGAAATTATAATATATTCCCAGTACTAGTACTTCGAGATAGCTGTATGTCGAAGAAGAACAACTATAATGTGCATCGGTTTCTAAATTGCAAAAATATGAGCAAAGGCGTGAATACTTTAATAAAGTTATGGAAAATACTAAACATACTTCTCATGAAATTATCTACCCGATTAAAATAAAAAAAATTTCATTCCAACAATATTTCTGTCTTGTATTATCATTTTAAGTTCTCAAGCTCTTAAAAAAAACAGCCTATACAATGTACAATATTTTCATGTAAACCTTATTTCACAGCTAAAAGTTATAAAGTTGACAGCTGATCATTTTAAATAATTTTCGAAATTTTGGGGTTACTAATAAAGTTTAAAAAACGTAAGGTTAAACATACCTAATATTCAATAGTTATAGTCAATAACAAATTCTCTCTACATTTACATAATCGTGTCACATGCAGGGTTTCTATACTTGTAGGTGTGTTCCAGGTTATACGTAGACATTCATACGTTTAATATTTGTGTGCATATGTGTGTGTGCCTGTATTTGAGTACGGACACATCGTCACGGCCAACTATGCATTATTCATGTAGGACTTGATATGTGCAGTGCACATCTCAGTAATGTACATTAGTAACATTAATATGGTTAATTTATTAACGACTTATTGCGCGATTCGTATATATATGTATATATATATACGTACCTACACATACGACTCCGCAATAAGTTATTATAGTACACACGGATAGTTTTGTTATTTGTTGCGCTCGGGTTTGATAGAGGATCTTTTCCTGGTTTCCCTCGTTACAGGATCGTCATTAGTTATAACTTAGTGGAACTTAGTGCTTGTCTGGATGATTGCAGAATCGACAAGATAGAAGAACCACACAATAAAATTACGATTAGTGTTCAATCGACCGTTTTTTCTGTATATATTACATTAATTCGTCTTGACTATTTTATATTGTAATATCACATTATACTTTTTATTTAATTACTGATAAATTGGGGCAAATATGAACTTCGTAACAAATTAAAACTTTAGACTCAAAAAAATTATATTAAAAACAAAACCCAAGACGGTGTTCCGACCTGCTTCGCCGAAAAAATTAAAATGTTATCAAGTTCTCTGTCAGTATTATATGTTCTCTAAAAAGAAAATTCAAGTAAGGAAGAACTTTAAATAAACGAAAATTTTCCTCAAGACGAATACTTGGAAAACTAAAATGTTAAACAAGAATAAATTAATACATTATTTGCAAATATTGGTTTAAATTACTTAATAATGAAAGCAAAAGTTTATATTTACTGAAAATAATAATAACAATGAACATCTAACAGCATGGAAATAAAACAAAGTAAAACTAATTATCAAATGTATTTTATTCATGTTGATGAAAATTAAAAATAAACTGGAATAATACGTTAAAAATTACATTAAAACAAGGTATACTGAAAATTATTAAATCCTAAACTAATTGTTACTTTAGATATACCCTTATTCCCTTAGTCGTGGCAAGAAGACAAAACTTCCAATTAATAAAGAAAAGACATTTTAACAATTGATTTTCAGAGTATCCTCCAAAAATAGTCTTAAAATGAACTGATACGGAGATAAAAGGTATTTTTCAAAATATTGAGCGTAGCCTCTCTTGAAGGACGTACCCGAATAACAGTAAACATAAAATTAAATAACCGTTAACGTGAATATATGTAACTTTAAAAACGCCCTGCTTTCAATTCCAAAGGAAATCAGTGAAATAACATTTTCCCTTCTCATACATTAGTATACATTTACATTAAATCCACCAAAAACAACCGAAAAAACGACAGCAACTTGTAAAAGTTATGACCAATTAATTATGGGAATATTTTCTTATGGTGTGAGCCTAACTTGGTCATAAGCTTTTCGACTTGTTAAAATCACGTGAGAGACAGTGCGTATAAAATGTTTCACGGCTTTATCACTAAGGTTGATATATAACCCCTTTCCACATTAACTTTTGTAAATTCTGTACACGCATTTCGACAACTAAGTTGTCATCATCAGCAGACAATCTCAAAGTGTCGCACCTGGTAAAACACGGCGAAAAACACCCGTGCGAAAAAACAAACTCCGTACCGTTCAGAACCAAGACGTACACTGAGTGTACATCTTGGTTAATCAACCACAGGCTCCATCAAATTCAAATTTCATGGCTTTGTTACTAACATCACTTCGCTGGTAGAGGCGAAGCAGTGTTGATTTTATTCCTCTTCAACACAGCCACATCCGAGACCAGAAGCGATTTAGAAACTGCACATTTGAAGTCAAATTGACTAGTGTATCTATCCCGCTGATTGAGAAAGGAAGAACAATTGGTTGCGAGTATTATTTTGCATTATCACACAAATCTAAAGATGCCATCAGGGGACCACGTTTGGTGAAAAAAGTTTCATTCTGCAAGACAATACACTAGCTCACAAGTTAACAATGGCAATGGCAAAATAACAATTAATTACGATACAAATTGCTCCCCGGTCTAGTGTATTCTTCATATTTGGCCTTCGGCAATAATTATTTGTTTGCAGAATTTAAAATGTGTTTGCAATGGAATCGAATGATGAAGTGACAAATGACGAGAACGTAGTTTTCGAAGAGTTCAATAAAACGTATAATAGAAAAAAATATACATGAATTGGCAAACTGCTAGATACACTGCATTAAGCCGAAACGCGACAAGCAAAAAAATAGATAACAAAAACGTATTCTATTCTAAATAATGTTCAGCCAATGTAATATAGTTTTCTCTTCAGTTTTCGTATATTTTAAAATATTGAATTTCAATTATGTAGTGTGGACCTTAAAATCTAAGATGTGCCGTATATGAAATGAGACATGGCAGCTATGGTTGTGGAAATTTGTGCAAGCCAAATAAATTAATATAATCTGCAATGTTTTTTTTAATGGAGCAATAAATCTAGACGGTGAAGAAAGCTGTTTTTGGACAAAGCAGTGTTGATCAATATTCGCTAAAAAATTTACTCTTTCAACCAATACATGGTCACTCTACTAACTCTGTTCGATCGATTTAGGCTATTTTGTAATAGTTAGTATGTGACAGTTATTGGACAGCTAAAGACCAAAAGCAATTGAAATGTAGAATTAACTAAAAATTAAAATCCATAGACGGAATTGCTTTTTTTATAGCTCGCAATATTCGTCGGTCCTTGCTGTCCGAAAAACGATCTATAAACATAGAGTATGTGGATGAGATTTCGGATAGCTCTTAAGATGATTGAAAAATAATAGCAGGGTCTCACAAATATTGCGAGTATGGAAAAAAAGTAGACTTTACGCGACACTTCAGTAACCATGTAGAATTAAATTACTCTTCTTAGCGTTTAATGTATTATTTTGAAAAACGAATTGAACTTGCCCCAAATAATACTACAGTTAAATTAAAACAAGAAATGATATGTATCTTGAGCAATGATTGGCAATTTCGGCATATATATATATATATATATATATATATATATATATATATATATAATTTATACAGTCGAGAAATTATATAAATCTCCATAAACATTTGAGTGACAAAATAACTAATCTCAAGATAAATAAATGTCTGGAAACCATGTACACTTCCTCAATTTTTCCATCACGGAATTGTGGAGAACACCGCATCGAAGAACATACACGAGAACGTTATGCTCGCGTTCGAAACGCTCTTGTTATTGCTCGCATTACATTCTCAATAATTTCCCTCAGCCATCACGTTGGATCCGACCCGTCGTTGTGTCGGCCTCGCCAAACGTCCCAGACTCTACGCACGGAAATACTTAAATAATGCACAATGTTATTCATGATATCTGCGGTAATTTACATGCGATTTCGATCTAATTCCACTTTCTCATGCTTAATTAGCGCAACGCTACCCGGCCTCGGCGCATTCGGAGTGCATCACCGGCGCAATCTTATATGTTGTATGCAGCTAGATAATTATTCTCATGGCCACACCGTTGTAGGAACGGGCACCGTCGTCAACACATATTCACACTACCAAAGGTTGGTACAACAAATGAACGTCAATTATGCCGTTGTGAAGTAAATCTTTCGCATTCTTCGGTTGTATAATGGTTATACAGCCATGTGTATGGACGTACAATTGCGTTCAGTATTAAAATTAGTAAAAACTTCTTTTTTTATATTAGCACACGAGCTTTTATTTCGATTATAACTATCTAGGTTTGATATATATTCTTTATATTAATCCTGTGAAGCAAGACATAAACGAACAATCAAAACCCTATCTTCTAACGTTTGAATGCTACTTAATTGCTACACACAATTTTGGTAAACAAGAGTTTAATAATAAATATTCTTTTTGGATATCTCTTAGTGGCAAGGCTCCTGGTCTATTAATGTTCCAGCTTTGTCGGGTGCAAATATTTTTTGATTAAATACAATTTTTTTTGGATTTAGAAAGAATATTAATCATTCCAGGCCCGGTGAATAAATCGATTTGTTGTTGAAACATCACAGGTGTAACTAAGAGCATTATCATGGTGAAAGGATCGGTCACAAACAATTCTAATTAACAATTAGTGTTTAAGTATGTTATAAACGTCTTTCGGACTATTAAGAAACGAAGAATAAAATTATAGAAAAATGTTTTCCTATGAATATGCTCAATTCTGATTCTATAACTTTCTGAAGGGCAAAATATGCAAGCCTTTAAGTGGCAACTAATATCAATTCAAAGCTTAAAACTTTAAACGAGGGTTAACAATAAATCAGTTTTTTTTCTTGGATTATGTTCATGTCCTGATGATTATTCTAGTTTTTTTGTTCTTCTCTTTGGCACTTCTGCAGTGTTACCACACTTCGTCTAGCTTTTTGTGATTACGTTTTTAATTCCTAAGCAGGCTTTGTTTCAGTGGGCAGCAGCGCAGCTCCTCACGTGATAAGAGCTTATATGATTGAAAAGCTGAAGAATAATTTCGTATATTGTATTTCTTTAAGGAGCGGTAGAGTCTTGAAAAACTTGGTGAATGTTGATGGAGATCCTTGAGAATCTAACACTGGACTTATCTTTGCTATTACTACAAATCGTTCTTTCCTTTCTGCTTTGTATAGGTGAATTGATTCAGAGCCGTTTATATAATAATTGTTTGAGTAGTAGATTTGAGAGCACAAAAAAATAAAGAGAAATGTAGAATTTAGAACACTTAAACTTTAAGAAAATTTGCATTAAATTAATTTGAGTTATAAAACAAATAAATGAATTAAAAGTGGGTGTATCATAAATATTAGACAGCCTTAAACACTGTAAGTAACTTTGAATGAAAAACTTAAACGTTAAATATCAGCAACAATGAAATACGGGTAAACGTAGAATATTTTTAAGTAAATTTGACTGAAATACTAGTACGCATTAAACTAAATGAACACCAATAACTTGCCCCACTAAGACAACTAAGACCACTATAAGGCTGTAAGACAAAACATACAAAATGCTAGAGTATCGGATCAAACAAACTTCACACAGATTATGCACAAGCATACAATAATAAATTTGGACAATATGATACGAAATTAATTAGTTGATTATCAGATATTAAAGGCAACTAATTATTTTAAGTTAAAAACTGCTAGAACCCTTTAGTATTTAATTGCCAAGTGTTAAATGTAAGTATATTTTACAAAATTAAGTTAAACATCTCAACGATCTAGATGACACACGATAGCAAATGAGCAAGCTAATTAACTTTATGGATTTAAAATTTAGTAAAATTAAATTGACCCAAATAAGGAAAGTTAAAACTACTATAGAGACTCTAATGTGCGACTCAAATGTGATCTCACAATTCTGTAATCCCCTTGGTCTAATGGACGACGACTCTTCGAACAAATCGAAGAATAAATTCCTTCGATACCCTTCTCTACCATATATATGTATACATAGATCTAACAACTGTAACTCCGAACAGACTAAATATCTCATCACACCTATTAATAAGGTTAAAACAAAACTTTCGATTAAAATTAACAGGTATTGGACGAGTGTATACGTGCTTTTGTGCAATATAAACGCAATCATGCCATTATTCGGTGCCGCATATAACCCCAAAAAGAGGTATTTAAGAAAAAATAATTATAATACACAAAGTAACTAACGATACAGGTCAAGCCATAAAACAATAATGAATTGTCTATGGAAAATAAACATGGCACACACGAAATTGACCTAGAATGTCTCATTCTGGCAATCACATGTCGAACTCAGGAAATAAATGCAATAAACAGTTGATGCAGTATACTGGGTGTACCAAAATAAAAGGAATATATATTAAATAATGGGAAATATGACCCAATTAGTCTCTAAATTATTATTTTTGTATAGTTTCTTTCAGTGTTTTCTTTTGTCACGTAACTCGTTTGCTACTATTTGAAATTTATTACGTTATTCGTCACATCATTTTTGTATTGTTTTAAATAGTGTCGTTTTGGATATTGTTTGCTAATATGCTTCTCGATACGACCATCGTTTTAACTTATTCTACAATTTTTCGTAAATGTCGTTGGTAAGAATATTACAACAAGTCCTGGAAACTTCTAATACTATAAAAGTTTTTGCGATGGATATGAAGAGCATTTATCATTTAGCTTTAAATTTCAACTCTCCTAATTTTTACTTCTAACGGCCCAAACACATGCTAGTTGTATAGCAATAAGTCTGAATTATACAAAAAAATATTCAAGAATTTCCTAATTAAAATCATTGTTGCGTCAATGCGGCAGTTTACGTCTTTTTAAGAGTTCATAAAAGTGGACTTTGGTAGTGATATTGATAGTGGGCTGTTCATGGAACAAAAATGTAAATAGTATGCTTTTTGAACTTCAGAAAACCGTCATAACCAGTTTGCCTAGTGGCAAACCAGTTTTGCCAGAAAGGTGTAGCGATGTACTCAAGACCAACCTAGGAATCCGGTTGGTAAAACTATCTCGCTACATTCAACTTTAGGACTAGAATTTAATTTTAAAATTTTACAACATCCAGATCTTTGATTGCCTTCAACAGGGTTAGAACTCACCGGGTACAGACATTTTAAAAATTTCAAATTCGCCTTCAAGATTGCTTCCATAAATAAAATTAAAACTGTAGTTTTTCTTTATCTTTAATTAATTCTGAAAAAAATGCTTGAGAATTCTAACGCCTCCTTTATATAAATGAAACTTCCCGACTTTTTTTAAAGAATGTGAAACAATCTTCCACGGATCCTCCGTGAAGTCCTAACTCTCTGACTAGTTATGATACATGTGTATGATATGGGTACATATAAAAGATATTATTGGAATTGTTAATTTTTCCAAATTCTCTTGATGTTTCAGTGGTTTTATTACAGACTGTGTTTATACGAAACTCATTAATAAAACTTATGGGAACCAAACTTGTATAATTCATCCAGTATGTGGTGCAGTAATTGCATAATATGCAAATGACTGTTGCGAGCTTCTCTCTCTTTCTCTCGATCTGGCCTTCTCTATCGTGGTCTGCGTGGTGTGCGGCGTTCGTCGCCGTGTTACTGATAACGGAGTTAATTTATAACGTGACGCAATTTGATAATCGCTCTAATAATTATTGTAGTGGAGAGTAATCTGTGTACAAATCTCAGGAAGGATGGGTATTAATTTCAGACATTTTTGTAGTCTCATCCGGCTAATGACCGTTCACTAAATAAAACTCTATCTGATACTTGATTGACTGATTATTCTTATCGTGTGGGTTTCGAAAAGGGCCGCAAAAATTCGGACTTAATGGTATTACTTCTATAATAATAGCCTATTGCGTCATAGATTAACGATCCAACGGAAACAGTATAATAGTTTATTTAGTTTAATTCTTCAATTTGGATGTGGAATATATACTATTCCGGTCAATGCACTGAAGAATAATTATATTTCTGTTAATAATATAAATGTTAAAATTTATATTATGTGTGTTTAAGAGAATTAATAGTTTTATTTAGTCTGATAGCCTGCTGTCTGAAAAAGCTTTCTGTGATTTCCTTTTTCTTAGATTAGGTGTAATGTACAATCAGTTTGGGATAAAGGGTAGAACATAGCTTTTTTCAGACGAACCCACTTTTTGTTTGTCCGATGTCGAAGAAAAATAAAGTAGTTTTTAAATTATTCCGCAGCACGTGAAACGGCATTTACTAGAGGATTGATGTCTTGGGTTGTAATTAGCATAGAAATCAAAGACTCCTTTAATAGTCATTCAAGGCTATTTACATTCTCAAAGGTACATTTACGAAATTGCGGAACATCCAAAAGCTAAATAATCCCACATACCAGTAAGACAATGCCCATTCTCGCATTGCATCAGAAGTCAGTATCATACTATCTGCTTCTGGGCTTCCGGGCTGGAACCGCGTCACTGTTATAACACCGACGTTTTGTACCCACTCGTATGGCCCTGTAGTAGTTGAGCCCTGAAGATGTCCCATACCAGTGACGCGGTTCTAGGCCGGAAGCCTAGAAGCAGATAGTATGGACCACGACTGCGGAAATCTACGTACCAGATTAGTCAGCATCAATATTATGGATTGGTCTGCGTGATCGTCAAACCTGTACACATCGTTAAGTATATTCCATTGAATTTATGATCATCGAACATTTCTTTCATATATTTCAAACACCTGTCACTTTTCCGAGATTATCTTTAAATTACATCAATAGAAAACTATATGTCCGGACTATAATAGATACATGATGTTCAGAAAATTGCTTGAAATGAGCTTCCACTGGATCCAAACAGTTTCTTAATAGAAATATGCCCGGGCAAATAGGTGAATGTATTCGTTTACATCGACTGATAACTCATTATTAAATTTTCTCTACAAAGAGTACTAATTTTTTAACGGCAATGTAATAGTTTATTATTCTCAACGCAGTAAACATTTATACAAATTTATATTTAAAATTATACATAGCATGCCAGTGAGTTTGCTAAGAACTTAGTTGTCTAATACAGTGTATAGGAGTGGTGAATGAATTCCTCTTGTCTATTCAATTACATACATTCGAACGAAAGATATGGCCATAAGTTCAGCTCGCTTACTATATACAAAGGGTACTAGGAAAGTTTTGAAACATGTGAACAATGAATCGTAGGAAGCTGCTTGTTGCTGCATGTTGAGACATGTTCATATGTGCATAGTAGCCGCTGCCCCATGTTGATGGGCTCAGTTATTCATTAGTAGTGAGAGTGTAAAGTGCTTGCGATGGCATTGTGGTCACGAAATGAGATAAGGGTAGTTTCGCGTTATAATTTCGTGTGTGGTTTAAACATAGACCAGTGCTTCGAAGAAATGACTCTTGCAGAAGGTGGTATTTGTCCCCATCGCACAACGATATTCAGGTGGTACAGAGAATTCCAAAGGGGAAATTTAACTATGGAGGATGCCGAGAGGCCGAGAAGGCTAAGAAAGTCAGTTACGGAGAAAACGTTACTACAGTGAGGAAAATGCTTGGCGAGGACAGGCGAGTGACTTACCAATAGATAGAGCGTACTTCAGGCCTAAATGCAACAGCAATTCGTTCGATTCCGCTTAAACATTTGCACGTGAAGGAACTGTATTCTCTCTGTATGCCGCATCGACTGACTGAAGAGCAGATGACACGTGTGACTTGGTGCCGGGAGATGCTAAAAAAGTTTAATAAGGGCCAATCTCGGTAAGTGAACGACATCGTAACAGGTAACGAGACTTGGCTGTACTATTATGACGTGTTGACCAAAGCTCAAAACAAAGTTTGGGTCTTTGATGATGAGGACACACCCGTAGTTGTCAGAAAATCCCGATCTGTAAAGAAGAAAATGATAGCTGTATTTTTCAAATCGTGTGGAATTGTTGAACGCGTTGTTTTGGACACACAGAAGACAGCCACAGCTAAGTGGTATACTGAACGGTGCCTGCCTAAAGTCATTGGATCTATGAAGAACCTGTGGCCAAAGTCAAGAATGGACACCTGGTTCTTCCATCACGATAATGCTCCAGTTCACCGCGTCAAAGCCTGCACCAAATATTTGACCACGACAGGATTGAAATTTCTCGAGCACCCTCCCTACAGTTCAGATCTTGCTCCTTGCGACTTTGCTCTGTCCCCGCATGTGAAAATGAAGCTAAAAGGGGGGCGGTTTTCCACTGATGAGGACCTTCTGCGGGCTTGGGAAGAGTGTGCTTTACTCCCTAGTGAAACTTGGCAGAACTGGTTTAAAGATTAGTTTCGGACGATGGAGAGGTGTACTGAGTGTAGGGGAAATTACTTTGAAAAATTAAATAAACAAAGCTGTATTGTAAAACTTTCCTAGTACCCTTTGTATGATAACTAGAATATGTTTCGTATACACTTGAATGTGTAGTGTAACATATCTTACATGATCATAAGACAAATAAACATGTGTGCTTTATTACAAAATGATTTATCAATTCATTAATATATAATTAATGCAAGTATTTGATTTGTCGCCTCACCTGACGCTTATCAAATAGTACATTTATTGCTCCTCCCATTATGGTCGTGCTGCATATAACGCCGTTTATTTCAGTAATATATTACTAACGTTAAACGTCCGTCTTCCAACACATAGATAATTACTTCACTAAAGCAACGCTTAACTTTTATCTCCGTCGTCCATATACTACGCGCTTCAAAGTTTAAATTATTGAGGAAACGCTTCAGTAGTACATCGATTACATTTCAAGTTTCGTATACACATTTGGCGATAAAATTATTAGCTGTTATACTGAAATATGTACTAAAGATCAAGCGTTGTTGCCCGATTGGCCATAATAGTGAGAGGATCGATAGGTCTCCAACTGAGATTGGTACTAGAATTTCAAATATATTGCATATATGTAGTATGGCTATTGTTAAAAGGTGTAGATACGTTTGACATTTATGAACTTTTAAAAGTTATATTTTTTCCATTACGTTAAATATATGTATAATAAAAGAAGTAACGGCTTGAATTATTTAGAATAGATTCGCATGTTTATGGTACTATGATATCTATTTTCAGAACATGTAATATATTGAATAATAAAAAGAATTTATTCATAATTATGCGCTTTTACGATGTGAGAATGAAAAATTATAATTTTAATGCTTTTCACATCACAATAGGTTTAATTTTAGCATAATTTTCTGTTGATTACGATAACTTAGTTATTGCAATACATACATGGAACACGAACATTGGTACTGAAAGGGTTTTTTTTAATTTTTTATTAATTGTATATAATTAAGCTTTCTTGCGATGTGAAATTGAAAAAAATCTAATTTCTCTTTAGACTCGGAACTGAAAAATTCTAATTCTTTCAACGAATTCACATCGAAAAAGCGCATAATTATATGGAATTAAATCTAACTGCTGGTTTTATGTAATATCTGTTTCCATAATGAAATTTATGGCGAGTCAATAAATTCTTTGGTCTAATAGTAGTCAAAATAAATGCCACATGAGATCGTGAGTTCAATTCTCACGAGAGAGTAGTAAATTTTTTCAAAAACTTCTGCAATGTGTAAGCAATGTAGAAAGCAATAAAAATTGGAATTTTTCAAAAGAATTTACCATTTTGTAATTTTATACGCAGCGAGAAATATTGTACTGTAAGTTAATAAACTTGTATAATATATAAAACCTTATGTGTTTAGCTTAACAATGAAAACAATGAAACAACGAAACAATGAAATAGCTGGAATAGTAGCTGAAGGTTCAAAAAATTGATGAAGTACTACAGCTTTGACAACTCAGGAAAAAAGGTATAATTTATAAAACCTTATATGTTTAATACAGTTTTCTTTAAAAAAGGCCAAAACATGTAATAAGTATTAGGTTATCGGAAATGCCTCGACGTAGTTTCTCTATTTTTTCATAGGTTATTCATTAAAGCAGGAAAAGGTAAAATATATATTCCTCACTTCCCTCGATAAGCTTCTACCACCTTGTGGTGAGTTTCGTAATTCTTCGTTCGTAGAAGGGTTACCTTCATCGGATTTTACAGTGTTTTGATTCACCGTCTCAACAGAGTTGAAGGTTACAAGTGAAGGTTTGATGGTGCAGAGATTAGTACCTCGAAAAATATGATGCTTTTGAAATGCCACCACGCTTAGAGCATAATTTTCCTCTGATGAGTAGCTGCTTTGGATGAGGTTTACAGGGAACCTTCAAATTGAGGTCAAAGCCGTTTTCGTACTACATCGTGTACTACACCAATTCACTTCTCATTACCAGCTAAGAAGTATATCACAAATGTTCGTACATATCGTCCAGTAAATTCTTTTGAGTTTATAAAGAGCTTGATGATGTATCCTAAATTTTCCATGATTACAAACGCTTGAATGAAGGATGCTTAATGTTTTTCCGATTATGTATAATCTCCTGACTAGGGAGCGCCGTTAACTGGCGTCATATATAGCAAAAATGCGTCGCAACTTTCCAGATAATCCAATATATGAGATTTGATAGAGAACTATCATGGTCATCTAACATTTCTTCCATATATTTGAAACACTTGTCAGTTTTTCAAGATTATCTTCAAATTATGCTGACGGAAAACTATATTAGATTGAACTGCCAAAACTAATCCTAGGATTTTTGTGCTACTAATACATGACAAAATAAAATTTCAGAAATGTAGGTTACGAGCATCACCAATTCATTTTTTTTCTACAGTGGAGAAAAATTAATTTTTTAAAATCTTCAAATATAATTTTGCGAAAGTAGAGAAAAATATTGTCCACAGTGGTTTCTCTCAATAAATTACGTTTGATATTTCCAAAAATGTGATCCTTCCACTAGTATTTCGAAATATGAAAGCTTTTCGTGAGATTATAGGTTGATGTTGTTTCCTTCTGGCCTAAGTATCGCCTACCGTAATGATTCACTTGAAAAGGTTGACTAGTACAAACAATAAATGATAAAGTATTATGTAAAATTTGAATCAAGGCTGTTGACAGAAAGTTTAAAGAAGAAACATAGGAGATGGAAGCGTTAAGAAGAATTTAATGTGAGACAAGGATATACAAAATTAAAACTGAAATCGTTAGGGCCAGTCACATAGAAAATGTAAAGCAAAAGAAAAGGTGGTCGACCTTAGAACAATGAAATAGTTGATAGGTTAGAGAGAAAAGAACCCAATTGAACACAATCTGGAATAGTAGCTGAAGGTTGAGAAAGTTGGGGAAGAACTATTGCTTCAACATCTCAGGTAAGTAAGGCAAAGTGCTCAAAAGAAGAATTTGGATGGCATCCGTCCTAATTTCCACTATTACTACATGCTGCCAAAGAACCGTTTCCTTATAATGAGAACAAATACGACGGAGCAATTATTATTGTTTCATAACAATTAAAACAACAAAAAACATCAAACCTGTACCCGCATAACACATTTCAGACAATTGCCGGCTGAAAGCTCAGGTGTAAGTTATTGACTTATCACGCCTCAGTCCTGTGCCCTGCTGTTCGGAAAAGTTTTTTGTGATTTTCCTTTCGAGCTTAAGCTCATGCTGATAGACACAGGCCTTAAGTCACTCCACGAGCCAAGGCACCCTCTAATTGGGATCAAGCGGTTATGAGATGCAAAGACATGAAATATAATTATAATTTTAAATAATCTCTATAATTTTATGTTATGTTAATAATAAAATATATTAGACCATACTGTATTTCACTTTAAATATTCTGCAAAAATGTAAATAATTTTTAAACAATTAAAACAGGGTATTAAAATGGCAGAAACAATATGTGGGTCAAACATATTTAAACATCTTTCAATTTCCCATCATTATTACGCCGTAATCGATTTAAAATCGACTAGGTAACGGCTTAACGGGATAATTACCAAAAATTATCGTTACGAAGAGAAAATAAAGCATTTAATTAACAATACATGTATTTTATATCCTCCAATTAAAAAATATATACGCATTAATCTACAAGGTAGATGCTCAGTATCGATTCTCTGACAAGTAACTGTAATTACCAGTTCCTCTTGATGGGAAGGCTTGAAAGTGTTAAATTTCATGATAAAAACAACGGTAATAAGTATTGGAATTCGCCAAAAGAGAAAAAAAAGAGAAAAGAAACTAGCATTAATAATAAGTACCTACATATTTATTTAAACTGTTTAAAAATTACCATCTGCATGTATGTATGTGTGTATAAGTGGCCAATAGCTGTAGACATAAATATAGAAAAAATATAAAATCCTGGAAGATGTATCACGTTTGCCTTGGATAAATAGCCATTTATGGGAAGTACCGGATTGCTATCGCATTTCATTATGTTTTCAATTACGTCTTTTCGTCTTTTTTTGTTCGTTTTTATGCCTTATTAAAATGCAGTAAATCTTGGAATCAATTATGCGGTATAAATATTCGCGTCACCAGTGGCGTTTGTACATTGTCTGTATGTATTTATAAATATTGTATACTGTACCTATATACACGCCTCGCTTACTTAGTTTTTTAATTAACATATCTGGTTTAAAGTAGCGTTCTGTATCACAATTAATTTACTGCTATGAATATTTATTTAGTTTTAGTACCATATAAGTCTTATCCTGCTCAAGATCTTCATCTAATATATTGAAAATATGTATAAGTATGATTTAAATAGTTCTGTTATTTCTAATATAACTTTTGAACGAGATGTTATTGGCGTCGCAATTAGAAACAAAGTAATAATAATAATAGAATGCGTCTACAATATTTTCAAGAATATTTTCAACATACCGTGTACCGGAAAGTCATTACCGGTTTTTCTAACAGATGTCGCTAGGTTTAAGTATGCAATGTTATGATTTGACACATATGTCATTTTATGCTACTGACATCAAGCTTCAAAGCAATACATGTTATATTTTACGAAAGTAGCACCGTCATAGATTTATACCTCCTTGAAGATGTCTAGTTTCGTGCCTGGAAAAGTGCATTTGCGGCACGCATTACTTTTCTTCTTTAGTCGAAAGAAAAAGCCACTAATAGTCATCGTTTGCTGGTAGAAATATACGGCGAACATGCTCCAACAATAAGCACATGTGAGGCGAGGTTTCGACAATTCAAAAGCGGTGATTTCAATGTGCAAAGAACATTATGGTATCCGCTTTTGGGCTTTCGGGCTGGAACCGTGTCAGTTCGTACCCATTTGTATGGGACATCTCCAGGGCTCAACTATTGCACTGAAACAGTTTCAGTGCAGTGGTTGAGCCCTGAAGATGTCCCATACAAATAGGTACGAAACGTCGGCAGATATACAAGTGACGCGATTTCAGCCCGGAAGTTCAGAAGCAGATAGCATGGACCACGGTCGCGGAAGTTCACGTACCAGGTTAACATTATAGTAGACCAAAAAATTTGAAAATGGAAAACTGCAGAAGTTATTGAATGAAGACCCAACCCAAACTCAGAAACATTTGACAGAGGCGTTAAATATGGCCCAGGAAACGATTAGAGATCGATTACGAGCAATGGGAAAAATCCAAGATAGGAAAATGGGTGCCATGTCAATTGAATGGTCAATGGAAAATCGTCTGTGAAATGCTGCTTCAATTATATGATTGGAAGTCATTTCTATATCGAATAGTGACGGTTAATGGATTTATTTCATTATTCAAGTTTATCACCTGGCGAAGCCAGTCATCAAATCCAAGGCCAAATCGTTTTGGTCGCAAGAGAATTCCCCGTGTTTGGTGGGACCAGAGTAGCGTGATGTATTACGAACAGTTGAAACCCGGTGAATCGGCTAATACTCATCGCTATCGACAACAATTCAATTTGAACCATGCATTGATATAAAAACGTCCAGAATGGGACGGAAGACACGGTAAGGTGATTTTATAGCACGAAAACACGCCGTCTCATACATTAAAACCGGTCAAGGAAGCGTTGATAGCACTTGGATGGGACACAATATCGCACCCGTCGTACTCTCCAGATTTGCACCGTCCGACTATCAACTTTTTGCATCAATGGGCCCCGCGCTTACAGAGCAGCACTTCACCAATTTAGAAGAAGTTAGAATATGGCTCAACGAATAGTTTTGCTCAAACGACAAACAGTTTTTTTGGGATGGCATTCATAAATTGCCTGAAAGATGGGCAACATGTGTAGGATAAAATTACCAATACTTTGAATAAATAAATTCTCCTATTTTCTTTAAAATTATGTAGTTTTTTACGAAAAAACCGATATCGACTTTCCGGTACACCTGGTAAGTTGCATTACGAGTGAATTTTTATATCAGCAAATAAAATCTGTAAATTTGAGCGTCATAATATAATGCATGTTTATATTTACATACATGCATATTTGAAAAGACACGGCAATATATTTGATCGAGCAAAAAATGAGAGTTTAATTGGTAGTAGTACAAAAAGCAATACTCAATTATCTGAACCTTTTGGTTATTACAATAAAAATGGGAAAAAAATCATAAACTGATTGCTCTAGACTTATTTATTAGATTTTTTTGCGTTATAGCAATAGCGAAAAGGTACAGAACATATTTTTAGAATTTCCATTAATTAAGTGTCTACTTTTTCAAGTAAGTTCACTGTTTTTTTTCAAATAAATACATTTAATGTTGTTCTTAGCTTAGCAAAAATCCTTTGTACCCTTGCAATGAACAAACGGATTGAATCGAGGATCAGTTAAGGTCAGATAACTACAACTTAACTAGTGTTAATACTAGATTTATAATCAATATACAAATTACTTTTGTTCTATTACTTAAAAGATGCGACCCTAAAATATTCTGGGAAGTGCTTATTAATTTTAACGTCTTATTTAATCGATTGTCTTCCCATAATTAGCAACACTGACGTGTTGATACTTTTATACAATTATGACAATATATTCTACATGTTTTATTGCTTCTGAAAAGTAACGGTTAACATTGAAACAATCGTGTCTATGAAACAAACATTTCAATGAACTAATGATCCGTTAAAACTAACAAACGATCTTAGAAAGTAAACATTACGTGACTAAGAAGAATCTTCCTTATACCAAGCGCATCCTCGTATATACATATATACATATACAGATGTACACACTATATGAGACATTATTACATTGTTCATGTTAATTTGCCATTGTTGCTTTATGCTTGCGTGTTTATAATTGCCCCCTTATTATTTCTCCGTAAACAGATCTTATTATCGTTTTGTATTCTATTTTAGGTGTCCGTTTTTCTTTCTTATACTAACGGTCCTATAAAAAACATGAAGTAAATGAGGATTCAATTATACGATAATTGAAAACGAGTCATTAGAAGTGAAAATTATCCCGTTAAAACGATGTGCGAAAAGGTATTTTTGCCAAGTTCGAATACTTCTTGTTCAAATATTAATTGCTTTTAATTTGAAATAAATTTTCGAATATCTCGTTGTGTCTTATACATATATATATATATATATATATATATATATATATATATATATATATATATATAAGTATGTTTTTCATTTTCATTGCCAATGCTATGGAGAGAGCCGAAAAATCATGTAGATGATTGTTACTTTTGCTTGATGAATGTCGTCGGTCTAAATGCAAAAAAACTAGCAAAATATAAATATCCTGAAGTATCATCAGTGTCTAAGCCAGTCCAGGACGAGTGCAAATTCCATGGAAACTTGTAGTTCATCACCGACGAACAGTAGAAGCGATTTTAACATGGAGGAAAAACATTTAGTTTCGCAAAGTGAACTCAATGATTTGGTTCGTGATTTGAATTTATCGAAACAAAAATCAGAGTTGCTCGCACCACCGATGCAGGAGTGGAAATATCTTGACACTCATACAAAAGTCACTGTATATAGAACCAGAAATGAGGCGCTTTTACAGTTTTTCAAAAAAGAGGAGAATCTATGCTTCTGCTATGACATCAACGGTTTGTTTGATGCGATGAATACACCATACGATGTAAATGAATGGTGTTTGTTCATAGATGGTTCAAAATACAGCCTGAAAGCTGCTCTGATACACAATGGAAATATAAAACCATCAATTCCGATTGCTCATGCAGTACAAACGAAGGAATGCTACGATACAATATGTAAAATTTTGATCAAGATAAAATATAAAGAGCATCAATGGAAAATTTGTGGCGATTTGAAGGTTTGAAAATAAATTTAAAGTCAATTTTAAAGAATAAATGATTTATATACTATTCCAACAGGTTATGGGTCTCTTGATGGGGATGCAATCTGGTTTTACCAAATTTTGCTGTTTTTTGTGTCTGTGGAATAGCCGTGCAACCGACCAACATTACGTGAAAAAAAATGGCCGTACTAATTATGTACCACGAAAACAAAACGTCTCTTCTATACCACTTGTGAACTCATAGAATATTTTCTTGCAACCTCTCCATAAAAAGCTTGGCCTTATCAAAAAGTTTGTCAAAGCGCTCGACCGTGAAGGACCGGCTTTTAAGTACTTGACCAAGTTATTTCCCAAATTGTTGTACGCCAAAATCAAAGAGGGAATATTTGTCGGACCTGACATTCGAAAATTAATGGCCGACAGAAACTTTACAAACTGTTTAACGCCCAATAAAGCAGCAGCACGGGTATCGTTTCAAGATGTTGTTCACAACTTTCTCGGTAACCGCAAATCCCCGGATTTCAAGAAGAAAATCGACAGTTTGTTGCAAAATTATTGCAAGATTGGAGCTCAAATGTCTCTCAAGATACATTTTCTGCATTCCCATTTCGAATTTTTTCTGAAAACTTGGGTGATACAAGCGACGAGCAAGGAGAGCGACTACACCAAGATTCGGCGAAAATCGAAAAACGATACCAAGGATTTTGGGACGAGGGCATGATGAGCGACTACTGTTGGACTTTAATGCGTGAAACAGATGTCAAAGAGTACAAGCAACTCAGTTTGACTGCTCTTTATTTCTAATTTAACACTTTTTAATGAATAAAATGGAGATTAATTGTCAAAAATTGTAAAAAATGTGTTTATTTAATATCTCAAAAACTAGAACCAATATCAAAAAATCAAAAAACGGAGTGTAGATTCGGATTCAGCGCCCCAAATAACCTTAGAAACAGCTTATGGTTGCTTAGATCCAAAACCGTGTATACTTGTGTTATTGTATATTTCTATATTTTTCCTACATTTGAAATGCAATATTTTATACTTTCTCAATAAGGTCACATTAAAGATGATGATCATTTTCTTAATCCTTAAATTTAATATTGTAAATCTTGAAAGAAGCATCCTTAATTATAGTATGCTAAAGATAATAAACACGGTGCAGATTTAGTTCGCCAATTTACATTTCTTAAAATTTCAAGTAATTTATATTCTGAAACTTTAATTTTTATATTTCTACTTTTCTTTTATTTAAACTTACTGGAAACTAGTACAAAATTATTGATTAATTTTGATAATTTCTCCAAAAAACAAAATTCTAAAACGATTACACTGGATTAAATTATTCAACCAATTTTTCTTATGATTGTCTAAAAGGCGTCCCAGTGCGCACAATTTTCATTCGTTCCACCCAAAGATAATTACTCAATCTTATTGCACATACAGTTTCGCATATAATACTATTAATTGCGAATCTCAATTTGCAAACAGGAAAATGTATATGTATGCACAGGATCAGGGCACAATTTTACCAGCGCGATATCATTAATGCATATTAGATTACAAATTATACAAACGAATAAATGAGAGCCATTATCGTGGCATACCAAATAGACAAGGAAGAAATAGTACGCCGTGCTGACTTTTATTATGGAATTACCGCATAAAGTAACACCGGGAGGGAACTTTGTACTACCCATCTATCTCATACTAGACGCACACACTGGCACGGTTCCATTAAAAACATTCGAATTATCGTGGCTGGCTGTCCGAGGGATACGTGATCCCTGTAGGGAAGAGCCAAGCTTTATAAATTGATCATTAAATTTAGTAGATTGTAAATGAAACTATTAAAATAAGGTAATGGATAGAAGGGAAATGAAAAATCTGTGGTATTAAGGAAGAAATTAGAAGTGCATGTGAGAAATAATAAATTTGAAAGTACATGGCTGGACATATGGGATAGATGTGATTAAAATGTCTGAAATAATATAAATTACCCTACAAATTCAAATCAAGTAGCACATTAATTGCTTGATTATTAAGAAAAGATCGATTTTCTTCGGTTAAATAATCTTAGGACGTTAGATGTTTAAAACTACTATTTATTTCGTGTGAAAGATTCTGTATTTTTAATGAGTACGATACATACATACATCGAAGACGCAATATTTAACAAATATATTGAACAAGTAGTCTATTTTATTTTTTTTTAATTCACATTTCACCCATTAAAAATAAAAGATAAAATTTTAAGACAAATTCTATATTAAAGCCTCTATTGAATATCAAAATTTAGTATTAGGAAATGTTTTTGTAATTTACACACTTTACACTTTGAGCGTCAAATAAATCGTATTTGTTAAACTTATTTCTTTCTTTCCGCTCTACTGCGCCTTCTGCCTGCTTTTTAGAGCGCCATCTATGTCCTTTTTATTATTTGTAATCGCATTCCCAAGATAAAGACCTCCTAACTTATTTAATGACACCAAAGGCTAGTTCTTTTTTGTTACATTATTGAAATATTTTGATAAGCTTTTACCACCAAAACTTCATTCGAAATTTGGTCATCCAAATTTTGAAGATTGTTCAACACGAATTCTTGTATATTCAAATATACCTTTTCCGGAAGAAAACTTCTAGAATAAATTCTTTAGTTGGCAAAAAAGTATTTTCGAAATTTTTACTAGAAAATGTCGCCTTAGAATTAATTGTATTTAGTCGAGAAAAGTTAACTTTAAGGCTTTGCCCATCTTCTTAATTTCAAAATTAAACAAAAATAAAAGTACATCATAATATTTCGTCGGTATAGCTCGATCTGATATCAAATGTTAGTCGCCTAAGATTTTGCTATATACTAAGATTCATTTACAAGCCAACTTAGCGAAAATTTTTTTGTTTTCACTGTGTTCTCGCTCGCTTTTTCTATTCCTTGCACCTATGCACGGACGCCGTTATAGTAATTTAAAATTCCAATTTTCGCCAATTTCTCTTGTATTAGGATCTTCGTTCGTTATACAGATGCCTGATACACGTCTGCGAGGGTCAGAAACTTTTAACTTTTACCAAATTCTGATTCAAATTTCGTATTTCATCTGGGAGATGTGTATAGCATTCTTTTCTTCCACGAATCTTCACATTTCTAATATTTGATCTTATTTATTTTTAGCTAATACGAAAATTTGCACAGCACATATCATATTTTACAAATGCATTTGCCTCTAGACTTTCTAGATGGATTTATTTTATAATACGAGGATAGTTTGACAAGTAGTGAGAATTACACATAGGTGGCGCTCTAATTGGTAAAACAAATGCACTGTAATTTAGGCTGCCTATTTATATGTTTACATTCCGATATTTAGATAAATCGGTTGATTAGTTTATTTTTGACAGCTAATTGAAAAAGCAGAGTGTCGTACGGTGATTAAATACTTCGTAATTAAGGGTATGAAAGCTACCGAAATAAAAGATGAGTTACGGGAAACATTAGGTGAATCTGCTCCATCATCGGCCACAGTAAGTAGATGGGTCAATGAATTTAAACGTGGTAGAATAAGCTGTGTTGATGAAGCGAGTTCTGGAGCACCCAAAATCGTAACTTCTAAGGAACTGATTATAAAAATCCATAATATTATTACGCAAGATCGACGACTCAAAGTGAGAGAGATAGCAAACATGGTAAACATTTAACGAAAGAATTGGGCCTTTCCAAGCTTTCGGAAAAATGGGTGCCGCGATTGCTTACCAAAAAGTTCACTCGTTCGCGCATTTCCAATGAGTGTTTGGACCTTTATAAGCGGAATCTGGTGGATTTTTGTAGGCGATTTGTTACTTGCGATGAAACTTGGATATACTACAGTACGCCCGAAAGTAAACAACAGTCGAAACAATGGTTAGAACGTGGTTCTGCGCCTCCAAAGAAAGCGAAAACCACGTTATCGGCAAACAAGGTGATGGCATCAATTTTTTTGGCATTCAAAGGGTATTTTGCTCATTGATTACCTTCAGAAAGGTGCCACAATAAACGGACAATTCGTGCTAAACAGCCAGGAATGGCAAAGAAAAAGATTCTATTTCACCAAGACAACGCTCCCTGGCATACCAGCACAGTTGCGATGTCCAAAATCCACGAGTTGCATTTCCAATTAGTACCACATGCGCTTAATTCGCCGGATCTAGCCCCTTCCGACTTCCACCTTTTTCCAAAATTGAAAACGGCACTAGGTGGAAAGAAATTTTTGTCTAACGACGAGCTTATCATCTTCGTAAATGAGTATTTTGCAAGCCTTCAAGAATCGCATTTTAAAGATGACATAAGGGCATTGGAGCACAGTTGGAGTAATATACAGCTCTTTTAGGAGAATATATTGAAAAATACAAATTATTTTGTATTTAAAAAATTCGTTTTTCTTTTCCATTCTGACTACTTGTCAAACTACCCTCGTATATAGTCAAGATCAGCTTCGCATAAACTATGAACGCTAGCTGTATCTTTGTCTGGACTTCGATATTCCGATTCTCTCTATTGAATCTTATTATGCGCCCTAAGTTTAAGGATTCTGGAACTTGCTTCAAAACATTTTCGTTTTCTTCAAAATCCAATATCAGTTTAGGTATCATTTAACATAAATTAATGGTACAATTTCTTCTATAAACTTGATGTTTTTTAGATATTAACCATTATTTTAAGCTAATTTATTGCTTTATTTCAAATTCCAGAAAAATTTCCTTAGCTCAGGTCTTGCTTCAGTATTATAATATAATTTGCTATCATACAGACATTACTTCTATAAGTTAACGTTATTGACTCTAATTAAAATTACACTATTTTCCAAATGTATTCCTTTTTAAGAAAAGGAATATATAAAAATATAAAAAAAGTTAATAATCTATAAAATATTAATTATTTTGAACATTTGCTAATGAGTTGAACGCAAACTGAAAGAGTTCAATCGTTAATTTCATTTTAATATCTGAGGCAAAGCAGCTTTTCATTACTCTCAAATCAGGTAATTGTTTGCCTCTAAAAAAGCTTATACCTGATGCAGTTTTCTTTTTTGCAGAAATTGTTATTACACAAACTCATAGTGATTACAGAAGAACGACTCCTGAAATTATCTTCATATTATCCAATCTATACCTAATTACGGACATACTATGTGCGTTCTCTTATAGAAATTCTTAATATTGCCAATTAAAGTAAATTTTATAGTATGACAAGGAGATTGGCATTTCACGTTATGTGATGCTCTAATGCACTTCTTACTTTTTACATGGTGATATTTGATGTTAATTTATTAAAAAAACAATGTCAGGATAACAATTTATAGGAATTAAATAATAATTAAAAAGGAAAATTGTATTTTGCTTGTAAACTATTTAAGTTTGGAGTTAAATAGGCTTTAAACAGTATACGGCACTGTGCAAAAGAAAGAAGCACCTAACAGTATTTTCCAAAACTTATTTACTAAAGCGTTTTTACTAATAATTATTGGGTTAATGTAATTTATAATTATTAATACATCTTTCCAAGAACGATTCACTTATTGGTAGAAATATAATCACTGGAGTTTTTAACATCATACTTCCGCGTAGGGTTGAGATCGACCGCCTGATAAGAGGATTAAGGTAATAAATTTTATGGCACCACAATGCTCTGCAATAAAATTTCAAGGGAGAGTTATTTGTCTATAAGAATTTGATTTTAATTCAGTAGTAGAAACGATACAGAACGGTTTCACAATAGAATTTATTTAAATTTTTAAGAAACGCGCCTACGAGTGCAATTTGCATTTGAAGAAAAAATTGTGAACTGTAAATTGTTATAGTAGATAGAAAATGCATAGAATAGCATTACTAGACAGAAATAAAATTATTGTTTTACACGAAGAGGATTATAGTCAAGTGAAAATATCAAAGATAATGAAATGTTTTCGGTATGCCCAGCAAAAAAACAATAAAAGGAATGACTAAAACCGACAGTGTAAGTGATAGACCAAAGAGCGGACGTCCAAAAAAGCTTAGCAAAGCTAAGATGCACAGTTTTTAAAAGTTAGTTCCTTAGGAAATCGTAAGAAAATTGGCGCAGAAATAGTTGAAGATCTTGCGAGAACATCTGGTACTTCGGTATATGCTTCAACAATAAGGCGATACTTGCTCAGATCAGGCTTGAGGGTATACGTGGCCGTGAGAAAACCCTTACTGTGACGAGGTAATACAAGAAAACGATTAAAATAGGCCAGAGACCACGAAACTTTGAGACATAATGAGTGGCGACAAGTATGGACTGACGAATCTAAATATCAATTTGTTACAGTTTAATTCATTTATTCTAAATTATTTGTTTCATTTACGAAAACTCTGTATAACGTCTGTATTATCGTTAAAAATCATGTATGTTCAAATGCGTATTAGTATTTCATTTCTATTCATTTTCATATAGTGTAACTTTCGTATATTCGGTGTTTGTTCAATTATGTTAAGGGTCATTGTCGCATATTGCGAAGCTCAGTCCAATAGTACTGTTATCGCATGAGGTGATTCTCTTGTTGACTCAGCTGCCTAATAGTTCCCCCCTTTCCCTTCGCATCTCTCCGCGCCCCGATGAGAGAGTTAGAGACGAACCAGACGTTGGGGAAGACGGTCACGAAAAACACTGTTAAAATAGTGCTCCTTCGTTGAAGGGATTTATGAGAAATAAGCACGTGTAGAACATCGTGTTATAAGAACAAAACTCTTTAATTAATTCAAAAGAAAACGACGTCTATCATCCCAAGCGGGTTCAAGTTATAAAACCCTGAACAACATCTACAGGTATGTCTCTGGCTCCCTTAACGTACTCGTACTATTGTATTGTGATCTATAGGGTTTTCTTCTATTATTGTTATTTGCTGTGTGGGGTTCGCCGTTTGGGCTTGGTTCGCTCCTGGGAGTTCGCCCACCTTCCTGTGGTTCTGAGGCCAGCAACGACGCATCCGCAGGCCGTGAACAGGTCAGAGTAAACCATTTTGTAAATCATACGGGAAATTTGTGTCATTAATAGAAATAACTTGTATGATAGTTGTAAGTACACAGAAACAAGCTGCAGATTT